>CATIWF010131689.1:0-33204 GCA_949630135.1 Balakata baccata
TTCCAGGAGCCAACATTTGCTCCAGTTGTCAACAGCCTCAAAACGGTGCTTCACCATCCTCATCTTCCACCACGGGTAGAAACCTAAAAAAACTTCAATCCCGCCTATAATGCCTCTGCGTTAATCGTTCAGGACCGCAAATGATAATCAAGGGTAGGCGTGGATATCAGAAGGGCTTGTGCCAGGCCTGTCAGAAAACAAAAGAAACAAGGCGAAAATAAAGAATCGAACATAATGATCAACCATAAAGGGCGCTACATGGTTGAATGAAACGATTTTGCTGACTTGAATTCTAGTTAAGTTTTCCTCTTCTTTGTCTAAGAATACCTTTTGTTAATGGTACCATAGTGAAACTGTAGTTTTCCAGCTTTAACATCTTCAGTGTACTGCAACCACAGGAAATGAAAATCATGATTAATAGATGGGCACACACAAAAAAAATAGCATTTTATGCTCAAACAGAGTCTCACCAAGGTAACCAACATCGATGAAAATGCCAGAGAATTAAAAGGTATATCATCAAGTGAAAAAAGGCGACATTCTAATGTCTCTGGACCTGGTGAAAATTATATGTCTGCTACAATCAAGTCAAGAAAAAACAGGGAAAAACCTTGAGCAGGTTTACAGAAATTCAACACGTAACACATTAGACGCATTTCTTTCCTACTTGACCAATAAGAGGAATGTCTAATTGAGCAAAAGGTGACACAACTTCTACTTCTGCACGTGCTTCCTTCCAGGTTTCCCTGATAGCCCCTTCAGCAGCCGACTCGCCAATTTCCAAGTAACCAGCAGGAAGGGCCCTGTGCCAACACCATCCACTTACCTAGGTAAGTGGGGTAAATACTGAAGGCGCAAAATATCTGCTTACCAACGAAAAAAACCACAACCACCTGATGAATAGGTGTGGGATCTTTTTATTTTATTTAAAGAGAAACAAAACATGTACCACTTTTATTTTGAATAAAAATTCCAATTTGTGGATACATACCAAAGGCCATACGATGGTTGGATATTTCGCTTTCAGAGTAAGACTTTGTTATCATGCTCAATAAGGCATCCCACAACCTGAGTGTATCATTTTGAAACAAACAATAACTCAGAATTCCTTCTCGAGCATCAACCAAAATAAAGTCAACATATAAAAGACATACTTCAGAATCAGAAACTTCTAAACTCTATCTAGACAGATAAGGTTCTGGTATGGATAAAATTGCTCTAGGAAAAAATCAACAAATATGGCATACTGGCATCCACTCCTGCAGTAATGTTCAATAAGCATCTTTTTCTCGCCTATTTATTTTCAACAAGCATTCTCTTTATCTGCACTAGGGGAATCTAACCCTCCCCTCTCCTTCTCTCTCTCTCTCTCTCAAATGCAGAGACGCATATGGAAGTTAGTCTCCCAGATTATAGCATCATATCTGGCCAATAGTCTCTAAAATAAATGAGATTAAACAAATAAGTTGCGTATCATGAAGAGAAAAATGTTCCCCAATAATCTCTAAATGAATCATCAAATCAGGCCAGTGACAACCAAGTTCAAAAGAACTATCCATTGAGGAGAAAAATGTTCCCCCTCTAAATGAGATTAAACAAGACATCACAAAGCTTCATCTCAATTTTGACAGTAATAATGCATCATCATACCATTTTAGGGTTTTGGTAGGTAATTTTCCCACAAAGGGTGCAAATTACTTCTTATCTTTTCCTCTCCATCAGGTATCTCATACTTCATTGGACCACCACACCACTGACAGAATTTGATCTTGCGAATATTTCCCTGGACAGAATGAAATAAATGCTAGCTGCAAAACAATGAAGGGTAAAAGAACCGAAAAAGGAAAATGATCATCTGACGAGATTGTGAAGATACTAATTATTGTTTCTATTAAATATATAGTGGTTAATAAGGGGAAACATTGACATGGTTCGCACTAAATCCTTGATCAAATTAATCCAAGTTGCATATATTCTTTCTAAAATCTACACAAGGTTTCCCACATTGTTACCAAGAATTATTATAAGAATACAGTACGAGCCTAAGAATAAAATTGTTGTCCAGTATGCACTCTTTCTTCCAAAGAAGCATCTCTAACAAAGAAAACCCCGCAAAAAATATAAGGATTCCACAGACAGAAAGTAAATGGAAACACAAACTCGCTAATAGTGAAAGTTATTCTGAACAAAAATGACCATAATAAGCCGCAAACCCAATTCCAAAAAGTCCCAAATTTTCAAAGAATAATGAAAGAAAATTACGATGATAAATTGACAATTCAAATTATCATCAAATCGAGATTGAATAATGATCATAAAATTACGTATGCAACATGAAAGAAACACTTTTTCTCGGGCAACATCGACCAAGTCGCAAATTTTCAAAGAACGATGAAATAGGATTTGAATCAAAACCCAGAAAATGTAAAGAACTTAAAGCACAGAAGAAATTCACAGCTGACTGAATTGTGACTGAAGAAGAAGAACTTTCATCAATCCTTGAATCCGGCCGAGTTGAGTGCGCAAGAATTGACCTCAAAGAAGTACTGGGAGTTGAAAAGGGCGATAACAGCAGGGAAGGTACTCTGGGTCCTTTGCTAGTAGAATAGGATAATGAGCTAGTGGAGACTAATATAAATCCACTAGTGGCATGAGGTTGCCACGAACCCTAACGATGAACCCAGTATCTAAATTGCTTTAAGCATTGAATTTCGAAGAGTAAACTGGATTATTGAATGAGAGTGAAAATTTTTATTGAACATCCTTTAGATGATGGCGATGATTCGTGGTTTCAGCCGCCAAATAAAACAAGATCCCGCGTCGACTCGGCCAGTTATTCCCGAGTTCCAGTCCGGGTTACACTAATTCTTTTGTCGACGAATTTCACTAAACGACCTGTCGTTGCACTTTCCTTTTTATCGCTCCCCAATCCTATAAAACAAAAGAGAAAATTACTATTTAATTCGACATAACACACTATTACCTTTTTAAGGTTATAAAAATATATAATTAATATAATACATTAATACTTATTGATATTTGAAAATTATATTATTTACCTTTTCCAAGTTTGATATATTACACTAATATCTCATTGCAAGTTTAATTTATTGGGTTATTACTCTTCTCAAATTTGATATATTATACTAGTATTTTCCTAAACAAAAGAGAATATTATTTCTTACTAACTGTAAATACCTTAAAATTTAAAAAAAAAACTATATAGTTTAATAAAAATAAAATAGATGGCAAATCGTATATTTTTCAAACCTCATAAAAGTATTAGCATATCATGTCAAACCATTGAAAATAAATAGTAATTTTTCAAAACAAAACTGGCTATGAAATTTTTTTATTCACATAACAGTAGATATTATATTGATACACACTCAGATTTATAAATCTTTTGACTTAATTTATGTAAATAAATACATATAAAAATTTGCAAAAGTAAAGAATAAATCATCAAATAAGCAATGGAATAAGAAGACATTCAGAAGCTAACTTGAATTTTATAAACTAGAAATTGTCAAAAATAATACAAAATTGGCATGCCATGGCCATCATTTGATGATTATTACATTGTAGTATTGTACACCTAATGCATGGGAATTAAACTATTCTTGAACTTCAATAGAAATACATCAATGGAATATATTAATATGCTAAGCAGTAGTCAGCTTCTCGCATAAAGATTGATATGCTGCACTGCACAGCTTGAACTTTTCCTCTGCAATTGCCTGTCAAACAACATTGGCTAATTTGCTACTATTTGACAAGCAATAATATAGACCTAATATAAATTCAGAATATTCAATGCAGAATGCAATCAAACAGAAAAAATACAGGAGGTTTATTGAGTATATGAATGAATTTTTGTTTCACACTATAGAAGCTTTGAACTTTGATTGAGTATATTAGCCTTTATTATTCTGAAAAATAACAAGAAACCATTGCTATGCTTAGGGACGCCTGGCCTATATTCCACAAAACAATCAACCAAAATAACCACCTTGTTTGAGTTATAATACAAGTAGAAAAGCTGAACACAAGGCCTGGTTGGACAGAGGTAGTACCTTCGACGAGCCCTGGTGACGATCTGGATGCCATTTCAGAGCACATGTTCGATATCTGCACGTAAAATACAACAACAGAAATGAAAAGGAGTCTAACAGTTGCCCATCGGAATAAATTGTTTATTATTTTTATTTAAATGACATGTTTTATTTGAATAAGTTCACTACTTTCGGTCACATAGCTAATTGGTAATAGTGTCATATGTTGAAATACAATTTGATTAAATTAAAAGAATTTGTTAAGTAATAATTTTGCACACAAGTTTTGATCGTTATATTAGTGAAACATGTACCATGGAGAATAAGTCTACTAAGAACTCACGCATCTTTAACATCTTCAAGTTCAAGAGGACCAGAAGCACTAAGACCCAGGGCAAGCCTATCTGAAGCAAAATCTGATCCCAAACTATCTGACTCTGATGAGGAATCATAGTCATATTCAACCCGGAATCTTGAGTTCCATCTATAGTAATTAGAGTAGCCAGATGAGCTCCTCCATTGAGGATTCTCTTCACTTACGAAAGACCAGTAAAAGTATCGATTCCCACCAAAAGCAGATTGGAGGATGGTCTCAACTTCAAAATCATCTTCACAAAACTGGAAACCTTCTGAATAAAAGAACAAAACTGCATAAATTTATGATGCAACTCCAAAATGGGGAAAAAAGATACTCCAAGACTAAAGCACGAATGTATACAATGTAAGCCTTCACTAAAGAATAAAAAAAGGCAATAATCCTATTCAAAGCATTCAGAGAGATTCTCCATGCAGCTCAGTAAGAAATGATGGTGCGCAATGGTTCAATTGGAAACAAAATGAAATAAGCCACCATACTTTTTACCAAATAACAATTTAGGATGATGTCGCAGCTGCATGCATTACATTGAAAATTTTTTAACCTCACAGGATTGGGGGATCTAGGGGATCTAGGCTACAAAAGGGCATTTTCTGTTCCATAATGTTTCTCCTGCCAGCTAACAAAAACATTTCAGAACAATTTAAACCAAGCAGATTACTTAGAGAGAGTCCTTCTAATGGTCTGCTTATAATGAAATTTATTAATAGATATTCATTCCATAAGGACATAACCATACAAGATTATGTTGTATTAAGTGAACATGGGCTTCAATTATCCTTACTTCTACCAGATCGCCAGGTTCCCTGATTGCCACTCCAGTTCCGTCTAGATCCCTTAGAGTATTGCTCTCTGAACCACGAGGAGCCTCTGCTTGAAGATGGATCGCCTTCATCAAAATCATTCTGCCGGTTCTGCAAAGTCCAGGAAAATAATGATTGCAAGAACTCTAATAATCAGAAGTTATAAGAGGACCTGTATAAAAAAAGTTCACAACGTAGTACTTAATAAGCCTAGGTAACAACGTAACTAGGCCCAGGCAGAGAAGCACCAATCTCAAAAATACTTAATAAGCAGCATAGCAATATGCTTATGGGGCAACAACGTAAGAAAATGAGGAAGAAGAAACAACTTGCTTGCTTGTTTTGTGGATAAAAGCAAAAAACCTAATCGAACCAGTTGATAATTACTAACTGTATAATAGTAAAATATAAATTCTGCTCTTATTACCATAAGGATCAATTTTCCACAATTACAACTGCACTTAGTAATGTTCATCAACATATCAATGGTGAATAACAATTCATAGACAGTGAAGAAGCAAACAATACCATTTAACAAAGGATCAAGAAGTGAACAAAAAATTATTAAAGCAAATAACAAGCTAGCAACATCATTATTCCAACCTGGAATAAGTATTCTGCATAAGCACTGGCATTTCGCAACAACGATTGCTTCCCTTGCATTCTCCTCGACCTCCGGGAATAACCATTATATCTCTACAAATAAACAATTTCAATCAGCAATATGATAAACAAAAAGAAAAATATGAAGCATTAAGCAAGGAAAAAAAAAGATCCAATCATTCAAATATTACTTTTTCTTTCTCACCACCAATCGATGAAATCAGTCAACCCCAACAATCCCATAAACCATCAGAATTAATGAATACCGAAAAAAGATATTAGAGTACCAAATCAATATAATGAAACCAATGATTTAAGGATTTTAAAATAAAGAAATTCTTGTATGCCTATGAGTAGAGAAAGAGAGACTAACAAAATTCCAAAAATCGCGTCTTTTGCGTTCAAGGACAGGAGTTGAATGAAAAAGTGCAGCCCGCAGCTGAAAGCAATTGTTTTGAGGCCCGAAAATGGCTGCTTTGGCGCCTCTATTCATCATCTCTGATTCTGCAATTCAAATTCTGAGAGACTGAAAGTCGCGGTCTTGAAGAACGGCCGAAACTAGCTAGCTTCACGAATCACCCGACATTGGCGAATAGCCTCGATAATTCGGTTGAGTAAGTAAATAGGGTTAAAGTTAAAAAGTTACCGTGAATAGGTGGCTTTTACTGTGGTAAAGAATATATTTCGGGAAAGAAAAATAATTTATTTTCTGTTTTTTGAATTGCTTTTTTATATACGAAAATCGCCTTTTTAAATCTTTAATTAAAACATCTGTTGAAATATTTATACTTGTCAATAGTACATATTTAGAGAATTGGACACAACTCATACTTTCTCTACATACTCTAATATTTTTATATTACAATTTAAAAATTACTAAAAATATTTTCTTAACATATCATATTTATTAAAAATTTATTTTTATAAATATTGTCGTCCACAATATTTGTAATTTTCCTATTAATATAAAAATTTTTAATTGTATCATTCACTCTCATTAATCTTCTCATTCAAAAAAAATTGTTTTATATGTGATCTAAAATCCTAATCTTATTATTTCACCATATTTTATTTCCATATATCATATACTATATATACATAAAATACATTAGATGTGCATAAAATATTATATATATATATATAAAATACAAATACCATATAATTTGCATATATTTTTTTATACACTTAATAATTTAAGTGATATATATATATATATATGAAATATATCTTTTGATAAAATTTAATACATAAAATATATTATATATACATTATATTTACATAAAATTTGAGTTAAAATATATACATTAAATATATATCTTAGGTAATTTCAACTTTCATTAATTTTGTCGTAAAACTTAAGTAAACTATGAGTAAACCTTGTGATAAATTTTGAATAAAAATTTTGTAACTTCATTTTTCATTAATATTTTTTTTTTTTGTGAAACTTGGATCACTTTTGAATAAATTTTAAGTAAATTTTGTGTAACTTTAACTTTCATTAATTTTCTGATAAATATTGGATATAAATTGAGTAGCATTAAGTAAATTTTAGATAAATCTTTTGTAACTTCAATTTTTATTAATTTTTCTAATAAATTTTGGGTAAATTTTGAGTGAAATTTGTGTAATTTCAACTTTCATTAATTTTTTTAGTAAACATTATATAAATCTTATAAATAATTTGAGTAAATTTTAAATAAATTTTAGACAAACTTTTTACAACTTCAATTTTCATTCATCATTTATTTTTTAGTAAATTTTGGTAAATATTAATTTTCAGTTTTTTTTTTAATTTTTTAAGCGCTTTTGATATATTAGAAAAAATACTTTATGTGGTCAAATTTTTCAAAAAAAAAATTTAAGAGAAATATTATTGTAAATATTTTGACATTTTGTTCTATTTTTGTAAAATTCTCCAAACAAAAGTTTTAGTTAAAGAATATAGTGGCTCTACAACCGGTCCAAACAAGCAGTACAAGTGAGAATTAGTGATAAAATGTCGTAGAAATAAATTAATAATAATTATTTATTTTAATATAATAAGTTAATTTTAAGTAATATTTTTTAATAATATATAAATATATTATATAAAATGTATAATTTGAATAAAAAATATTCCTTTTGTTTTTTTTGGGAGTAAAAAGCTACATAGCATATATGCAGTGTAGCAGTCAAAAAGATAAATTCATAATATACTGGTAATAATTTGCAAGTGTATTAACATATATTCTCTAGCGTTAAATGATTGCCACCATACTTCAAAAGACCGCATAAAGTTTCTTAATTTATGAGAACAGATTCGGCAACTATTTTATCCGTAAATTAATCTAATTATATAATTACATGTAATTAACTATTTTATTTATTTATATTGATTGACAATTAGATTATATTTAATTCACCAAATACCCATATATTAGAATAGCTATTCTATAATTTGGTTAATACTAATTCTATTGAATTGATTTTCCTTAATTTGTATAATATAATAAATTAAAAAATAATTATTTCATCCGTCGAGGAATAGTATATTTTACTTTCACCTCACTCCTTACAACCACGGCCTCCACCATCATCACTATTCACTCCACCACCCCCTCCACTTTCACTCCACCACCACCGCCCATGCATCTATTACTATATACATATTAATATAATATTATATTATATTTAATAATTTTTGTATAAAAATAGTTAATCTAAATTTATAAACCAAAACATAAAATAACAGTAATTCATAAATAGTTATTTTATTTCTATCTATTTTATTTCTTAGAAATTATTCCTATTCTATTTATATTTCATTCTTATTCTATTTTATGAACCAAATATGATCTTAATAAATCTCCATTCATTATCAATTAATTAAACAACCAATCTGACAGTTCAGATAGATAATCAATTGATCAATTATAAACATTGAGATCTTTTCGTTGTACAAGTTAAATCAATTTTTTTTTAAATCACTTTTTTTGAGATCCACATGCTTAAAGCCATTTTCTTGTCCCTAACTTTTAACATAAAAAAGGTCATCCCTTCTCTTTTCCCAGCAGTATATAGCTAAAAGCTGGATCGCTATACTGAGTCAGTGGCCACTGGCCACACACGCTTAAAGAAAGAGCTCCGTTGACATGCCCGCCCCCAATAAATGACGTAATCATAAAAAAAAAAACTTAGCCCATCAATTTTGCAGTCATTATATTTTTTATAATTTTTTTTATAAAATTATAAAATTTTATTTTTTTCGTAAAAATCACTTCTGACAATTCTTTTATCGGATTGCTAATGTGGATAATAATGTGACACCAGAATACTGATATGTAATGTCACATAATGCCACTTTGTTGTCCACATCAGCAACCCAAATAATTTTTATGTAAAAAAAATGAAATTTAATTATTTTTATAAAAAAATTATTTTTACACAAATTATTAAAAAGTATAATGATTTTGGTGAAATTGATTTCGAATCAGATATATACTAATGAATTAAGATTGCCTTCGGTAGTGAACTCACAACTCACGAATTCAACTTAAGATGAATAATTAAGGAAATAAAAAATTGAGAGAAGCAACTTTTAATTAAAGAAATAAAAATTTTCATCACAACTAAAATTTTTGAATTCAAATTTTAAATATATGCTATTTTAAATATAATTAAGGAAGTATTTTACTGTTTTTTGAAATCCTATACGGCATGCTATGAATATTTCAAATACCAAATAAAAAAAAGCCTAAATTACAGAAAAAAATCATAAATTTTACATTTCATTACATTTATGGCTAATTTTTAAAAATTTGAATTTAATTATATGTATTTTATGTTTTGTAAAAAATATTACTTCGGGTATACTGTGTTTGGCTCCGAGTCTATATAGCAATGACATGAAAAAGTATTAAAAATATAAAATAATAATATGGAAAATATAGTGGAGCTGATGTGGAAAAAACTTGTCACATGAGTATATAAACAAAAACAATATTATTTTATACATCAAATTACTCATCTTACCTAAACTAAAACAATATCGTTTGACTAAGTGAGAGACAAATCATGTTATAACATGATCTATTTTGAAAATGAGATTTATATATCTATTTCAACAAATATGGTTTTCAAAATCGTTTTAGTTTTTATACTCACTTGATAATTTTTTCTACATCAATTCCACTATATTTTCCACAGTTGTTTTATATTTTTAATATTTTTTTATATCATTACTATGTAGGTTCGTAGTGAAGTACAATCCACCCGAAGCAAAATTTGTTATGAAACCTAAATTATATATAACTGTGATAAAATGTAAAATATAACATTTTTTTTTAATTTAGGAGTGGCGGTGACCCGTATGCCATCTCCTTTTGAAAGAGAGTAATTTCCACTATTCATTCTTAACGAATGGTTAATGTTTCATATATATATATATATATATATATATATATAATTTTGCATATATAACAAGTTGTGATCTATTAATTTTTTTTTATGAAGCATGTATAAGAAATAAAAATCATATAATCATATTTCCCATTTTTTAAAAACAGATTATTCAGTGATCATTTTCATAAGAATCTAACCCGTTCACTTATTGACGATTTCTGTATGTTAAGCTAACTATGATTAAAGTAAAATGTTTTTTCCTGTTCTGATTAACCTATCAATCAGCAGGAATTTGGGTCAAACTAAGTTAATTGATTACTAATTCATTATCATTGATTTACCAACTTAAATTTCAAATTGATAATTTTAATATTAAAATTGTAAATGAACTAAAACGTCAAAGAGTATAATAAATAATGGGAAAATTACAAAACAAAAAAACTCTAGACTTTCAAAATTTTCAATTATATTTTTTTCTATAAAAAAAATTATTTTAAATTATATGAATTTCTAACTTTGTAACAAATATAGTTTCGGTCTCACATAATTACACTTCGAATCTAACTGACATATCATCTGATATGTCATATGAATAATCCATGTCATATATTATGCCATCTGGAAAATTCACACGCTCCATATCTAGCTAACATATCATTTAGTGTAGCTGTCATTTTGACAATTCATGTCATATAACATATCATCTGAATAATTCATGTAAGCGCTACCTAAATTCAGAGCATGATGTTGTGATATAGAAATTAAATTTGTTATTAAAGTGAAAATTAATATAATTAAAATAAAATTTTTGTAGAACATAATATAATTGTAAAATTTTTGAAATTTTAAGGGTTTTTTTTGTAATTTTTCCATAAATAATTAAAAGAAAAGAGAGGCTTCTATTTTCACCTATCATCTAATTGAAATATAGCAGTTGAGTTGAGCATACATTTCCAAATATATTGGGTAAATAACACAAACAGTGCCCACAATTATGAGGATTAATCAAAGGCGGTCATCTCTTAATTTTAGAAAAAATTATTATTTATTTTAGAAAAAATTATTATTTATTTTCTTAAGTTTGGTATATTTATACAAATACGTTCACAATGTTTAAAAATTATATAATTTGTCATTTTTATTTTATTATATTCTACTAATATATTATTACGTTAGATTTTCTAAATATTATATTATGATAAAATGATAAAAAAATATTATTTATTTTATAAAATTTGATCTATTATAGTATTATTTATGCCGTTCAATTTTTATACTAGTAATCTTCTTGACAAAATAATATTTTTATGGTTAATAATAAATATTTTAAAATTTAACGAAATAATTACATATTCGAATAAAAGTAAAACAGAAAAAGTAAATCAAATAATTTTTGCTAATAATTTTGCCTTATTTTTAATTTTGTCCCAAATAGGTATCCACTTTGTGCGCTTATTGTTTGGTAGTTGTGCAAGTCACGTAGGCGAATACCGTATCTACCGTCCGATCTTGGACTTTGTTACTTGGTCAGTGAAGATTTTCTTTTTGGAAAATAAAAAACTTGGTTATTACTTATTACTGGCGGAAATGACGGTGTAAGGAACAAGTGGTAATGGAATTGAGCGCACCTGAACAAACACACCGACATAATCTCCAGACAGTTATTAACAGAATGCTGAGTTGGCAAATGGACTCATTTTCCATTATCCCATGAATAATAATACTAGTATTACTTTCTTCCGACCCCAACGCAATAGAAAATCATTAAAGGAAAAAGGGCTATGTAATTTCGAATTTTTTTGCCTTTTTTAGCGGGGCTCCCTCGAAATAATATTAGACCATCCAACCCTCATTTCTTAGTGGTTTACAATGATTCCATATTAAAGGACATTTTTGGAAAATCAATAAATATAGCACTTTATCCTTTAAAAATTGTATTTCGAAAAGTAATTTATCAAATATGCACTCTAGATTATAATCTATTTTCACTATAAAAATAATTTAATTTGACTAATTTCTAAAAAATAAGTTAGTAGAATTAGTATTAAAAATAATTTATAGGATTATAGTTTTTCTTTTCTTTTTCTTTGTACCTTTACTTTTTTTTTTATCAAATGATATATTATTATAATAATATAATTATTAAATTAACTGATATATATATATAATAATAATAATAAAATGTTATACTTATTATATTAGAATGAGATATTTAATATAATTTTATAATATATATAATATATTTGTATTATATATTTAAATATATATTATATAATTTTTTGTTAACATAAACATATCATTTTATGTTATTTTATATTTTTTATCTAATTTTACTAAATATTTTTAATTAAATCAGTTAGACCATCAGCTATCAAATTTTCAACTATTAGATTAGTAGTTAACAGCTAAATTATCATTTACAACCTTAAACTTTTAAGTCTATTAAATAATTAAAAATTAGCTGTCGCCCGGTTAATTGGACACATAATTTTCAAGTAATAGATAATTTTGATGGGCACAAAAAAAATAAGTAAAATGAATTCAATAATATATTTTTTAGATTAATTAACATTATTCCATAATTTCATTAAATTAAAATTTTTTTACTATGTCCATAGAAAGTTTTTTATTGGCCAAAACGATTATAATTTATCAAATATATAAAATTATAATTACTTTATAAATATAATAAGTTATTATTTATTTTATTATATGTCAATCTAAAATAAGTATTTTCCTAAAATTAAACAAAAATTATCAATTCTAGATATGGTTTTATCATGTCAATTAAGTCCATAGAATATCCTAAAAAAGTGACTATCATTTTAAATAAAGACTAAAAATATAAATATTTTTTTACTTAAAATATAATCAAATAAAGCTTCTACATTTTATATAGAAACTCAAAAATGCTGGGCGGAAGAAGGCTGGATGGGCCAATTTGGGAAATGAGCGGATTGAGTGGGGATACATCTGTCTTTATGAATGCAGCAATAGAAAGTGAGCCAGCTGTTGGCAGCATAATAGTGACGCGTCATGGGGTCTGCAGATCCGATATTCTTAAAGCGACGGTCAGGATGAGTCGAAAGCCAATTTGAGGTTCATTTAAGTCGAATTTCATTTGAGGCCAATTTCATTTCTCTCACGCTTTCCTTCTCCTCTTATTTTTAAATCAAGAAGGCGGGTACCTTAACGCCCAGCCTCTAGCTTCCGTTACACACCCCACGAAAGAAAGAAAAGCAAACAGAGAGCAGAATTTTTTTAGTATTTATAAAAGGTAAATTAATTTCGTTTTCTTTTTTTTTTAATTTGATTTTTCGTTTAAATTTGTTCGCGTTTCTCTTTATGGATCTGGAAAATTTCTGGAATTTTACTGGTAAAATTCGCTGGCTTCATTTATCTGCGCATTTATTCCATTCCTTAATTTGTTGTTTTTCTGATTCAGGTTTAATTGGAATATTACATCTTGCTTTCTGTTTGTTGTTTATGATGGAGAGATTGAATTGGAAACGTGGAGATTGTTTTTAGTTAAGAAAAGATTTGATGAGTTTCTCATCGTCTTTCCTAGTTCACTTCACGCTGTGATTTCAGCTCAGACTTTAAGGATTTTAATCTTCTTTAGTTCGTTGAAGAAATTTTATATTCATAATGCTTGTTTCTTTAACAACTCAATTCAATTGAGCAAGTTTTGTGTTATATAATTATGATGACTACAGAACAGAAGATTTTCTTCTTTTGATCTTGCTGTCAGTCTGTGATTGTGGTTAATTAGATAATAATTAAGCACTTTAAAGGCTTATCTTCCCTAGTAGTTACCATCTCAACCAGCTTTTACATTTTTTTTAATCTTTTTTTTTTTTTAATGTATTGGAGATTTGGATTCTATTATGAAAAATGAATTATTGAGTATGATGTCGTCAATCTTCCCATCAATGCGTTGTAAAGTGGGCTGCGGATTTTGCATCATTGAAATCTTGCGTCAAATTGGTGCATCAAATTCATTATTTGCTTAAATGATTGTAGCTTTGAGTGACAAAATAAGAAACATCCTTATTATGTAGAGTTACTTTTTGTCTGGCAGGGACAAGGAAATGGCAGAAGGTGAGGACATTCAACCGCTTGTATGTGACAATGGCACTGGAATGGTCAAGGTATATTTTACATTCTTTTATCAACCTTGTATTTCACATCAAAAGATCTATTTTAAATTATGACGATTTTGTTTCAGAAAGTGATCTCTGCTGTGATTACTCATAAAATTTCAGGCTGGCTTTGCCGGAGATGATGCTCCAAGGGCTGTATTCCCTAGTATTGTTGGTCGGCCTCGCCACACTGGGGTGATGGTTGGTATGGGCCAAAAAGATGCCTATGTTGGTGACGAGGCTCAATCAAAGAGAGGAATCTTGACTTTGAAATACCCGATTGAGCATGGTATCGTTAGCAACTGGGATGATATGGAGAAAATTTGGCATCATACCTTTTACAATGAGCTTCGTGTGGCTCCTGAAGAGCATCCAGTGCTCCTCACTGAAGCTCCTCTAAACCCTAAGGCCAATCGTGAGAAAATGACTCAAATTATGTTTGAGACCTTTAATACTCCTGCAATGTATGTTGCAATCCAGGCTGTCCTTTCCCTTTATGCTAGTGGTCGTACCACTGGTGAGTAAAATATTCCATCATCTATATTTTTTCCCAATGCTCTGGCTGAAGCATTGATGTCTTTTTCTTTTTTTTCCCCTAAAAATTGAATTTGAATTACCTAATGAAACATGTGATACTTATAAGCAGGATCATAATTTATTATGTTTGAATTAGGAAATATAGAAGTTTTAGTTGATGATGAGCACTCAAAAAATCTCATATAGAATACAAACAAGGGTATATTCTCAAAAAAATTTACTAATCGTCAACTATTTGATTGTCTAAGTTGCCATCCAATGGATTTATGCTCGCAGACGAAAGAAAAAATTGATCCCGTTAATTTGTTTTAGGAATTTTACACCTGTTGGAGCTATTTTATAATCATGCAAACAGCCAACAGGCACTTTGTAGAGCCGGACACTAACACGGGGCCTCTCCTGATGATAGAGAAAATTGCGTGAACTAATATGTTTATTTACCAATATGCTATTTTAGGTATTGTTCTGGACTCTGGAGATGGTGTTAGCCACACAGTTCCTATCTATGAAGGCTATGCCCTCCCACATGCCATTCTGCGTCTTGACCTGGCTGGCCGTGATCTCACTGATGCCCTTATGAAAATCTTGACTGAACGTGGTTACTCTTTCACCACCACTGCAGAGCGAGAAATTGTAAGAGACGTGAAGGAGAAATTAGCCTACATTGCTCTTGACTATGAGCAAGAACTAGAGACGGCAAAAACCAGCTCATCTGTTGAGAAGAGCTATGAACTGCCAGATGGACAGGTGATCACAATTGGAGCTGAAAGATTCCGTTGTCCTGAAGTCCTATTCCAGCCATCTATGATTGGGATGGAAGCTGCCGGCATACATGAAACCACTTACAACTCTATCATGAAGTGTGATGTCGACATTAGGAAGGATCTCTATGGCAACATTGTACTCAGTGGTGGCACTACCATGTTTCCTGGCATTGCTGATAGGATGAGCAAGGAGATTACAGCATTAGCTCCAAGCAGCATGAAGATTAAGGTAGTGGCACCGCCGGAAAGGAAATACAGTGTCTGGATAGGAGGCTCCATTTTGGCATCCCTCAGCACCTTCCAGCAGGTATTGTACCTCAATTTGTTTTACCTTCCAGCAGGTATTTCATCTTTATTTATCTTGAGTGATCCAATATTGTTGGCAAAATTTATGAGCATGATCTTGCTGCTAATAGATGATTTAATCAGCAACCATCAGTTATGAGCCAATTTAGTGTTATTTAGGCATTCCAATAATTGACTGTGATACCCAGATCTGATTGGAGAAATTTCCGTTCTTTTGCGTGCAGATGTGGATTGCAAAGGCAGAATATGATGAATCTGGACCATCAATTGTCCACAGGAAGTGCTTCTAATCATGCAAAGTAAATGGCTAGAGGCGAAACGCATCATCTCATACATTACCCTTTTCTGTTGCAAAAATGCATGCAAAAAAGTTTTTTGTTTGTTTTATTCCTATCTTTTGTTAATTATCTTATGTATTGCTATGTGAATTTTCGTACAACAAAAATTAAAGGCGAGTGAATTAATTTTCAAGATTCGATTATTTAATTTGTTATTTGATTGTAGAAGAGTTGTGTATTGTTACTGATTTGGTTTGGGTTAATCTCAGAGATTCATTACACTATTGTTTTTAATTAAATAAAGCCAACAATTATATTCCTTTCATGAGTTATTTGCAATTTAATGTCAGTCGTTGAATTATACACAATTTTCTTTCTGTTAACACCAGTCGCTAATCTGGCAAGAGAAATGAAGTCAAAATTGCCAAGCAGACCGTTAGAACTGGAATTAGAACTTCAAAACTGTGATGCTTAGCTTAAGCACTGGGTTCAACTCGAAATTGCCAAGCAGAATGCTGGAAATAATCTATTAATGCCTGAAGTGCCTGAAGTTGGTAAAAAGCAACGAAACCCGAAGCTTGTTGCAGCAGTCTATGGCATCCATGCCCCTGATGTTTCCACCTGGCTCTGCAATGCCAATGACACTGATACTGGCCTCGCATGCCTCTTCTACTGCATCATTCCAAGCTGTTCAAGGATGAGTGCCATTAGCATAAAATCCAATGTAAAGGTTACCCATATTGCTGATTAATGCAGCATTGTGAAGACATCAATTTGCAGTTACCCTACAGAAAATCACTTACCAAACGGGAAGAAAGCATCACTAGCCAAAGCAGTTCCTTTGACCTTATCTCTTGCTTTCATCAAGGCTATTCTCAAGCTTTCGAGACAATTTGGCTGCCCACTTATTCTGCCCAGCAAAGAGACAATGATGAGAAAAAATGTATCCACATTTTCTTTTAATCAGAATATTCTAAGATCTATATCAGAAAAATGTGAACCTTTGCTATTACAATCGCATTGCTCTTTACATGCTTAACACAGCCATGTGAACTCTGCATCATGAAGTTCACTTTCTTGTGGAGACTTCTCAGACACTACACTGAATTGGATAGTCTGGGGTGTCAAGTCATTTGGATCCTGAGCTAACCATTCACCACCAACTTGTCTTAATGAAATCTTTCCCAGCTCATTCTTTTTTGCCTCAAGTATCCTCAGAGTCTTTGATTTGCCCTGGAGAATCTCAAGCCCCTTCTTGGTACACTTGGGAGCAACCACAATCTCATAAAATATCCGAGTTTCATCATCTGTTGGGCTTCTAAACTCCCTAATTTCCTTAGCAAGAGTTTAGAAGCACATAAAAATAAAAACTGAGTTACATAAGTTTAATTCCTCATTTTGGGCCTGCTTATCAAGAAATCAGGTCAAACATACTACGGTAAGTTAATTGGTCATGGGGGATTTTAGTTTCATTGATACAAAAAGCTCAGTTAATTTCTGATGCACTCCAATCGAAATGTTTCAATTTGATCAATTACACAAGTCACACGACAACCCTTTTACAAACTGCAATAATACATTCAATATTACACCTTAAACACATAAGCCAAAACTTACCTCATCAACCTTTATACTGAAGGCTACAATACCGCCAAATGCACTCACTGGATCTGCTTTCACAGCCAGCCTATATACTTCAAGGATATCATTACGAGAAGCTACCCCACAGGGATTTGTATGTTTAACAATAACACAAAGTTGGGTTCTTAAACTCTGACACGAAATTCCATGCTGCATCTGCATCTAAGTAGTTGTTATATGACATCTCCTGCACCAAGAAAAACTCCATAAGTGTGTTAATGCATAATGCTCACTGCACAAACATAATAGTACTGAGAACTCCAAAGGAGCATCAATACTGGAAAAATCAAAAAACAGTGAAAAGGAGCAAGGCATTGAGTAATAAACATTATCTTAGAAGTACGACTTTAGACTCCAAATTGCAAGATAAAAGTTGAGCAAGTACAATAGTAAAATGGGTTAATTTGGATGTCTGACTGAAATAATGGGGAAATAAACGTTTCTTCTAATAGAAGGCATGAGAAAATGCATGCTGGCACACATCCATAAGTGAAGCCACTTTCAAAGGAAAATGGCTCTTCAATCTCAATGCATATTTACCCGGAAGATAAAGAGAAGAAAAGAAACTAAAAAAAGAAAGTTCATGCCGCGGATGCCGTTGGCACTACATTATATCAAAGTAACAGCACTCGCAAATAGCAATGAAGTTCATAATTTTCATATTTCACCTAAAGAGAAAGGGACAATCATGTCTTCATGCTAATCATAGAACTCAGGCAAAGATCCCACTAGAAAGGAAGAGAAAGCATGGTATTAGAAGAAAGCATAAGTAAATTAAAAGTTCTCATTAAAGTTCTTTTATAATACGCTTCCCAACTACAACTGATTCTAACATCAACTACTCACACAAATATGATATGCATTTTCACTACAAAATCAAGATTTTATTACCATAAACAGAATATAGGAGCCATAATTGTAGAAGCAGGCACTAGCTTGAGCCCATAATCAACAACAGAAGTAAACCTCAGTATAATGAAAATAAAACTCATGAACAAAATATTTCAAGATTGTCTCACCTTCCCATGATGTTGAATAGCTGTTGCAATGCCACCAGCATTGACCTCAGAAATACTCTTGTCAACGTAAAATGCAGCCTTTTGACGTGGATTTTCACCATAATGAAGAGAACTCTTAAGTGAGAGAGGAACTGTTAAGTGTAAGGGGGGGCATCTTGTAATGCGGGGAAAAATTTTGTAATGAAAGGGCGAAACAGTCTTTTCAAAAATAATTATATTTTTGTAATTTCAAGGGAGTAATGGCTGGAACATATTCATATCTCCTCTTGTCAGGTCTCAACATGCCCCTTAAGGTCTTTAGGGGGGAGTGACTAGTCACCAATTGGACTAATTGCTTGGATCGGATGTTTGACGGGCCCGTTTGCCTTATGGGTTGCCTCCCTACCCATACGAACGTTCTATAATGGCTTGACCATTTTTGTAATGTTCAATCGGATATAATGAAATACTAGCCCGATTTTTACTCATTTTTGTGTCTTTCTTTGTGTGGTTGTGCCTCTTGATGAGATGTCATGTTTATGTGATCGCTTGTTATATTTATGTGTTATTTTAATTACGCTATCATACCATGCTTGCAAATCCTATCAATTATTCGGTTGTTGGCCCAAATCTAACCCATGTCTCATCTTATATGTAGAATTAGCATAATAACCCTCGGATGGCTTGCTTGAACGCGACCTAAGTGAGGCTCACACGGTTCCATGTGTGTGGACCCGTGACATTAAGCTGGGAGGGAATTTATCTTCAAAAAATATAAACTGTTTCAACTACTATTCAATATAGCCTATTAAGGTCCATGTGAAAGTAAAATGACTCATTGCTATATATTGTAACAGGCTACTTTTTTTCATTTTTGCAAAACCTGTAAAGGTTCTGAACTGTCTCTTTCCATTTCTTTTTCTTTTTTTCTCAAACATAAAATGGTAATCTAGGAGACTATTTTGATTTACAATGTCCAGGTGTTTATTACAAATTTAAATTATGTGATTTTTAATTGGCCCATTAAAAGAGCAGCATCAACCTCCGTGATTAAAAACATGAGGATCAAAAGTGTACCTCCTACAGTTTGTCTCCAAAGCCACTCAGAAACTGCAGAATCATAAGAGGCAACATGTTGAAAAGCTTTCCAGGCAAGCTTTCTGGGAACTGCTGATCATCCTGGTCTCCTTTAAGAAACTCTAGGAGTGCAGGATAATCTTCTGAATCAACAACTGCCAAGACATCATTGTGATTCTGTTTAACACATAGGCCAGTTGGAATATGAAATAGTTATAATAAAATAACTATTTTTTCATAGTTATCATGACACATCACGTAATTAATTACTTTTGTTTCATTCAGCACTGCACTAGAAAAGAGAAACACTTATGGTCCTCTCTAGCAAATAATACGCCATTATTTATTTGTTTCGTGACAGTAACATGCCCTGCTGCTAACAAGTAAAACCTTACACGCACATATTAAGGAAATAAATATTGCTAGTTTGCTACCTTGCCCAGTCTCCAAAATAGTAAAATGTCAAAAAGAATAGTGTAATAGACTCAATATGCAGCAAGCAGCTATTGCATACCATCAGTAAAGTTTTTACATGAACATTAGATGTGCAAAGATAAAGAGAAAGAGAGAAACCAACATGATCATAAATGCAATATCATCAATGATATATCAGCAATGGGATTAAGATAAACAACCTTTGCAGCAGCTCTAATCATGGCAGGGCCGCCAATGTCAATGTTCTCAATGCCATCCTCAAACTCAATTCCTCCAGTTGAAGCAACTTTATCATAAAAGGGGTACAAGTTCACCACTACTACATCAAAGGTACCTATAAAGCAACTGATTTATCAGAAAAAAATTAATAAGCAGCGCAAAAAGATTCTGTGCCAAAAACAAGAACTTAATTGAAGATTTAAAATATTAGATTTTACCACAACTCACCAATTCCATGTTCATTAAGAGCTTCCATGTGATGGTTTTGATCCCTTCTAGCAAGAATATCCCCATGAATGTGGGGATGTAAAATTTTTACACAACATCAAGCTATAATAAGGCTATAAAGCCAATATAAGATCTGAAAGGAAAATAATCGTACAATGGGAAATTTAATGGTGAAACAGGCTTGAACACGATTTAGAATGTTTTTTTGGTAAGGTTTTCCAATAGAAAAGCATTCTTTATCCATTAACCTTTAGGTTTAAAGTTGAAATTTTTGGTTCAAATTCTTAGCAGATAAATTATAAAAAATTTCCAGTAATTTTCAACATTGAGGTTTGTTGTCTATCAAAACAATACCGATTTACCATTTCAGGAAAATGAGTAAGCTGCTCCACTTTAGTTACAGAGACACCAGCACTTTCCAATGCAGATGCTGTTCCACCAGTCGAAACAATTGTGTACCTCCAATTTACAGAAGAAATCAGCATAAGAAATCAAATGAAAAAAGGAAAAAAAAATTAGGAAAAGAGAAAGGAAGAAGGATAAATGCAAGTTGGTGGAGCACTTAGCAATCCAATTTCAAACACAATATCATGAGATAGAGATAGCTCCGCATGCACATGAAAGCTTTCTCTTTCCTTAATTACCTATGGCATTTTTTGCTCCAAAAATTTAACAAAAAGCAAGCAATTATCCAGAAATGAAAATAAATAAATGATAAACACAATGAAAAGGTAGCGAGAAATTTACCCTAAATTCTGGAGACCAGTACCGAGAAAAGCCAGGTCCTTTTTGTCAGATAAAGATATCAGTGCTTGCTTGTTACCTGAAAACCAAAAGCCGTCATCTTGCAGAAAACAAATTTACTAGAACAACACGAAATCTATTCAAAATAGGAATACCAAAAGCAGAGGCTTGAAGCTCATTCTTTGGACCTGAAACAGTTTGAGACTCAGCCATGGCTTTGATGGCAGTAGAGCTCGACCTCAACGAGTTCCTGAGAACATGAACACACAGAATCGAAGCCTGAAAATCCATCGACATTAATAAAACAAACCAATAATTTAAGGAGAAATAGAGCATAAGAGAGCAAAGTTAAGAACTTGAAGAAAAAGCTGAAACGGAGAATTGGTGTCTTTATTGGGATGTAAATACCGATAGCGAGCAACCAGCGCCACCGGTGGCGATAGCAAGCAGTTCTTTGGTGAAGTAGGACGCAGGGAACGCAAGATGGAAGAGAGTTAGCAGTGGCAGCGATAGTAGCAGTGGAGGTAGTAGTCAAGCCAAACATATTTTCCTTTTTGCGTTTTTTTAACGGTCACTGTGCGGGAAGGAAACAAACAAGCTTGGGATACGGTTGATCATGCAGTTTGGGTGTTTGGCGTTACTCTTTAAAAATAGAAGTAAATAAATACATATTTTTAAAATATATATATTTAAAAAAATTAATTAATTAAATAAAAAAATTTAAAATTTACTTTTAACTAGGTTAATAATAATTTCAATCGCCTCTTACCAAAGCAAGGGTTACAAAGGTCAATGGGACTGACAGTCAAAGCATGTCATTGACCATTTCAATTATATTTCAGTTTTTAAAGAAATGATTTATATATTAATTTCACATACCACATTAATAAAAATTACTAATGTATTATTTCAGAAATTTGAAAAATATACTATTTATTCTCTCTATTATATTTCTATTAAACGATATTATCATTCTGAACCATCACAATGATTTGTGGTACTTATATGGGCCTGGAGTCTCTTAACCCAACAACTAGTTTTTGGGATGGACCAAAAATTTTGGGCCTATATGAGCCTAATTGATATCAGAGCCATGGTATCCGGTCCGTAGGTGATGCAGCATGTGGAGAGTGGTGAAAATCCCACATCGGATAAATGCCCTTCTACCAGCAAAGACAGTGTCACTAACACCAATAAGTGCTTGAATGCTTCCAACCAGAGACACTTTTATCACCACAGAGACATCTCTTACTTGAACTACTTGGAGCAGTCACCTTGTTTATTTTCATTCCTTTTCAGATAGTCTTCTTGTTGACAAAAGCTATCTAGACTTCATATTTTTTTCAAATGATCTTCGCATGATAGAAGTTCAGAAATTATATGAGTACCCGAATGATTACTTAGAAAAATAAGGGATATGGAGGTTTTAGACCTTAGACTAAAGAAAAGAGAAAAGTTTAGAAACTCATATTGAAAGGAAACTCATAAATGATTTTATTGCTTCACAAGAAAAAGTGTCTTTTGGCTCAACAGATACTAGTACAATATATCAAATTTGAAAGAGATACCAATATAATAAATTAAACTTATACGAAAATATTAGTTCACTATATCAAACTTTTAAAAAATAAATAGTATAATTTTTAAATTTCAAAAAATACTAATATATTATATCAAACTATAAGAAGCAAATTGTATATTTTTCGAATATCAGGAATATTAGTGTATTATATCAAACTATAGGAGATAAATAATAATTTTTTCAAAAAAAATTTTTAACAACAGGATAAAAGCCTTTTGCTTTCAAATTTTAAAAGATGTTCTATATCAGGACTTAAACTCAAGATCATAGTATTAGTATATGATATTTGACATAATAATAGGTGTAAGAAATTTTTATTTGGAACCTCGTGTATGAATGTTACAAACTTTTTTTGAGTGTACACATAGTCCAGCTTGTTAGACCAAAAAAAAAATCAGCCTTCCCTTCTGAGGATTATCAACATATATCACCTACTACACCAGCAAAGAAATCAAGCCCAGGAACTAGAATACGTTTGAAAACAGATGTTTTGCCAGAAAATGGCGAAGATGACAGCAGAAGTTTGCTGTGTTTTTCCACCCAAGTCACCACTTCATGTGATCACAATGGATCTTGTACTCGGATCAAATTCCGTGGAGAAGGTTAAAATTTGATGGTCCTACAGTATCAACAAAACCCCGGATTGACAGCTCTGGTGCAGATGTATTTTTACCCGCCAAGTCATGATCAATGAAGATGACAACCACTGTAATATCATCATGGAAAAACCGCCTGCTGCCCTTACCGATCTGCTTCAGATCATCGTACCTCATCTCCCTCTTCCTAGCTGCTGCTTTTAAAGCTGTCTTAACAAGTCTTCTTGCAATTCCCTAACATTTGAAAAATAAATAAATTAGAGTGCTTCAAGTACAAAGACCATAAAGAAGAAGAATAAGATACATTACAACAATACATACAGCACGTGGATAATTATACACTGTCTCCACTGCCTCCTGGTTTGTCATGTGTTCCCAAAGCCCATCAGACGCAAATATGAGAAATTTATCATTGGGTCGTAGAACTCTTGAACATATCGACGGGTCTGATGTTAGCACAGGGCGGCGAATGGGCTCAGGGAGGTGGAATCGTGGAAATGAAGGATCAAGAGAAAACTCTGGCCTCTTCAAGTATGCATCACCTATAGATCTAGATACCTAATTTCAACATACCAACAAACACATGTACTTTGTAAATAAAAGAATTCAACTGTTAGTTAAAAAAAATTATTAACACAGAGTTGACTCGTTTGAATTTAACATCAAAAGTCAAGAAACAGCTTAATGAACATGGCACACAAGTGACATATCCAACAAGACAATGTGAAAGGTTGTATCACATCCAATTTGTTGGCAAAAAATGGAAAAAAAAAAAAAAAAAGAACTAGGAAATCAACCATAGAGGAGTTGCCTTTTCGTTGACTGTTAAATCTCCAAAAGCATCCTCCAATTATGGGGATCTTTCCAGCCAGCAAGCTTGAGTTGCAAACATCTAACAAATATCAGCTGAAATCAATTTTCTTTTACCCACTATTTCCAAGTATTCCGACACAGATAATTAACAGTTCAAAACATAATTGTAGCTAAACACCATTCTGGCAGTAACTGTAGTTTGTCAGAGAAACTTTTCTACATCATCACCTCTATAAACCTATTTATAACCAAATCCATTCCGAAACATCTTAGAACTAACTATACATAAGACAAAATGAAGGGAATATTATGCTTAAATTGATATGGATCCTTAAGAATCTTTAAGTATAACTCCAATTGTTATGCAATTTTTGACCAACTCTCATTGAATATCTTAAGAAACAGCCATTGGATATACAAACATTGCCTTGAAAAGTGAAAAAGGGAAGTTGAAAAAGAAGACCAGGCTCTCTAAAGATTCTGTAATCACTGTCCTAACTTCTTCAGAATAAGGCATAAGCAAGTCAATATTTGTCCACTCAAACATAAGTGGTACCCATTGCATTCATATTCCCTTGAGATAATCCAATATCCATTTCAACTGGAAAATGTATTCAACAAGAAATATAAGCTTACTGGATACTCTGTTGGAAAATATTAATCTCCTATTAAGCAGTAACTATTTACTTGTGCGAGCAAAGACAATAATAACAAAACGATGCATGTCTAGCATATTATGTATTGAAATCTGTAAAAATGAAAGAGTCCTGATAACTGATTAAGAATTGATAATTAAATTTGCACTAATTTCAACTTTAAAGGTTAAACTTGAAAGAATGTTGGTTTATATTGCAAAAAACTTTTTCAACCTTCAATAAAACGGAAAAGACATTGTCCATGAATCCCAACTACTAAGGACAATATTAGAAGAGAAGGATACCTGAATGATTCCCTTGATCCGCCAAACACCATGCTTCATTACTACAATATGTGAATCATCAGGATGCAAAGATCTAAGTTCTTGTCTAACCTCTTCCATACTTGCATTATGTTCCTTAGTCAACTGTTCAGCTACTATCTTATTAAATCTACCTAAACAACCAATAACAGCTCGAGAATCACCGAGATTAGCAACATATAAGGTCCCTCTCCATATAACTCCAACCAAACAACAAGATCCAATTGCTGCAATCAATGGTTTTATTCCACAAGTCCTACGCACAAGAGTAAGAAATCCATCCTCAGTTGCAGAGAAAGCACTCCTAAGGATTTCTTCAGAGATAGTTCCTCTTTCTCTAGCAAGCCCTACAAAATAATGTACACACTAAAAGACTTTTGGAATTGCTAAAAAATCCATTACAGAAACCACTAGAGAATGAATTGCATATATTAACTTATTATATAACATATTCACAAGGAAAAGACACAGTTGAGTCTCCACATTTTGTAATATTCAAATAATGAAAATGGCTGAGAAATACAAAGCTGTTTCCTTTTCTTTCTTTGTTTTTAATTTTTTTTTCCTTCAGAAGCTCAATAGAAACCGATTCAACCGGGTACAAATAAAAGAATAAACTCCCTTCTAAGAGATTAATTTGCCAGTTCAAAAGAAGCCGATAATCCAGAAAGTGCAAAACCCCCTTCATATCAAAACCAAAATGCATAAACCTAAAAGATAAACTAATGCCATAATCACTCACTCATGAGATTAAGGAACAGGTGGTCACAAATGAATCGAGAGGCTTCGGGCCCACCATGGCCATCATAGACACCGACAAAGGTGGCATCGCGGCCAGTTTCCACTTGGCTATGGTCTTCAATGATCTCATTGGCTTGAACAACAGCGAAAGAGAAGTCCCCATAAGAGTGCTTCTCAAGGTCCTTAGACCAGAGAAGAGAGTCACCAATAGAAGAATCTTCATCATTATGGATACTATAATCCCTACTCATACGGTCATATCGACTGACCGGTCTCCAACACGACATTGCTACCCCTGCCAGCCACGAGAACATCCCTCATTTCCTTTCAAGGAAAAACCCACTTTCCAGAAGGCCAAAGAAACCCCCAAAAAACGAGAAAGAAATCAACTTTAAAATTTTTTTGATTCCGTACGCTAAAGATTCTGATGATTTGGGAGTCGGGTAAGTAAGCGGTAGCGAAATGGTGGCGGATCAAAGTCAACGGAGATAAAGAAAGTTGGAAATTGGAGAAAAAAACCAGTAAAAGAGCAGTCAAATCGAAGTTTTAGAGTAAAGAACGCAGAAAGAAAGATTGGAGGGAGATTGGAATTGAAGAATAAGAAATGGGAAGAAATAGATGAATCATTCTGCAAAAAAAATGTGAAAATTTAAATTGTGTTGTAGATAGAAAGAAAGTAGGAGAGAGAAAGGGAACATCTGGGTTCTGAGTAGTTGAAGGAGAGAGAGAACGGTGCGAGGGGAAAGTTGACAATGCGTGAGACTGAAAATATATATATATATATTCTTTTCTTTTCTTTTCTTTTCTTCGTCCGCTTATCATACGCCAATACAAATTTGTTGCACCTATTATTATGTCAAGTATCAAATACTCTTGTAAATCGGAGGCAGAGCTACGCCCCTCCTTTTGCACTATAAAATTGTTTTGACGGCTGATTAGGGAGAAAAATATTGTCTAGAATTTGGCTGGAGGCGCTAATACTATAATTTGCTAAAATTGAAGGAGAAAATTATGCTTGAAGCTGCATATAATTTGGTTTAAAAATAAAAAGAGAGAAAAAGTAAAGGAAGAGGAGATGAGCTGGGAAGAGAAGGTGGTAGAGGCATGTTGTTTTCCCCCAAAAAAAAAAAAAAGAGCTTATAAGTTATGAAACATGTGAAAATTGGATTGATTTAGGGTGTCACAAGACAAGAGTGTGATTTTGTTGCGTAGTCTTTTACCTGCATTTATTCAAATCTAAAGCTAGCTACAATAATACAGTTGCCATAAAGATGTGGTGTTGCCTGTTGCCACCTTCTCCATTTGCCCTTTCATACTTCATTCAAGACCCCACTTCTGCTTCTAGTTTGTTCTAATCTTACCATTAAGATTCTGTTTCTTTACGGAAAATATTAAGATTCTGTAAAAAAAATATTTTTTAAAAAATAATTTATATTCTATTATTTGGTTGTACACAAAATTAAAAAAAATATATATTTTTTAGTATTTGATTTATCTTGAAAAGTATTGTTTTCTTTATATATAAAAAGCTATTAAAATATTTCAAATTTCTTAATATTTGATATTTTTAATTTATAACTATATATAAAAAAATTACATAAAATAATAATTTTTCTAAAAAAAATTTCAGTGATCGGCATCGGCTGCAAGTGGTGGCCATAGGTCACTCGAAGTAATTTTCAGTTGTTAATAAATTAATATTTAG
Organism: Balakata baccata; assembly: GCA_949630135.1. Lineage (NCBI taxonomy): Eukaryota > Viridiplantae > Streptophyta > Magnoliopsida > Malpighiales > Euphorbiaceae > Balakata > Balakata baccata. Next base: position 27,982 of record CATIWF010131689.1, read on the forward strand.
TTAATTTTAGTATGAAAAGTTGGAAAAATTATTATTTGTTCTATATAATTTAATATAATACATTAGTACTCATTAAAATTTGAAAAATATACAATTTGTCCCTTGTAATTTGACATAATATACTAATACCTTCATGAAGTTTGAAAAATATATCATTTACCTCCTTAAATTTTGATATATTACACTAATACCCCTGCAAATTTGATTTATTTGACTAATACCCCTGAGCAAAAAAAAATATTACTTTTTACTAGTGTATTATGTTCTTTTTCAAACATTAGAATGGTACTACTGTATTATATCAAATAATAAAGGGTAAATCGTATATTTTTCAAACATGAGAAAGTACTAGTATATTATATCAAACTATATAAGAAAATTAGTAATTTTCCCTAAAAAGCTTTATTTTTATAAGTGTGACAAAATCTGAAAAATAATTTTTCATTCTAAAAAAAATTATTTTTCTGAAAAATAGCTTAATTTTTCTTTTGATAAAAAAAATATTTTCCGCTTACCAATTTTCATAATACAAATTTTCATAATATTTTCATAATACAGCAAACATAAGAAAATTTGAATTTTCCGGTGCCTATTTGGCAAAAGAATTGGACAAAATGCAAAATTTTGAGTGATTTTCTTCCAAGTCAAGCAAAGTTTCCACTAGGATTTGAATTTGAGAGAAGCTGTGTGATTGTTCTTCCATGTCTAACAAATTGTATGACATTCTTATATATTATATGTAGGAAAATTTTTAAAAATAATTGAATTTTCTGGAATTTTATAATTATATTCAATTTTTTAAAAATATATTTAAATTATATGAAGTTTTATTTTTGAAACAAATATAGGTTCAATAGTATGAAATCATTTTCTAAATCTGATTGACACTTATGCAAATTGACATAATAAAATAGCTTATATTTATATGGAATTGATTAAATAATAAAAAAAAATTGTTGTATTTAAATATTATCTTGTATAAACGATATTTCAAATATGCTAATTAGATTAAACAATACAACATTTTTTTTGTTATTTTTTGGTTATATAAATACTAGCAGTTATATAGTCATATAAATGTCAGCAGTGATATAAATACCATTAGTAATAATCATATAATATATATTATTTGTTATAACAAACAAATAATTTATTAATATAAATAAATTAATAGATGTACAATTTAAAAAAGACATGAGATATCTAAAAAAGAAATTCAATCAATAAAGAGAGTTATAATAATCTATTGTCAATCAAACACTACAAAATTTATTTTTCTAGTATTACAGCCAAATATCAAAAAATATTATATTTTTCTAGAAAATATTTTCCATGAATTTCCTTTTTTCAAAAACATATTATTTTTCTCAAACAGAATTAGTTATCATAGAATTTGTTGTTTGTTTATTACATAGGACGTACAGCTGAAGTTGATTGAGTGAGTGAGAGTGGAATATTCTTTGGATATTCTTCGTGCGATCTACTGCATATGAATTTCACTGACAATACTTCAATTATTTAAATTGTAACAATTCAGTACTCTAAAAATTATTTATAACGTAAATGTACTCTAATTATATAAACTGTAATAACTCAGTATCTTAAAAATTATTTAGAATACAAAAGTATCTTAACTTTTATTTTGTAATTAAATAGTATTTTTGTTTTCAACTATTATGACTTATTTAACATTGTGTTTGAAAAAAATATTTTTCGGAAAAAAATATATATTTTTAACATTTTTGAGTTTTGAAAATTGTTTTTGGTAGATATAGATAAATAAATATTTTTTCCATAAGTAGATTTAAAAAATAAACAATTCATAAAAAAATAATTAATTAAATCAAAAAATTCAAAATATATTTTTGGAACACTTAACAGCATTCTCAAGCACCCCCTTAGACTCTCTAACAGAAATATAACATGAAATATCCAAATAAATTTTAATAAAAATAAAATTATTTCAATATTTATAAAAACTAACAATTAAAGACGAAATAACTTTTAATTACAAAATAAAAATTAAGGTATTTTTATATTACAAATAATTTTTAAAGTACTGAATTGTTACAATTTACATAATTTGAGTATTTCTGTATTAAAAATAATATTTCAAGTACTGAATTATTACAAATTATATAATTGTAGTATCGTTTGTGAAATTCACCCATCTTCCCACCCATATTCATTCATATAAGTGACAATTTTTGCGTGGGAGTTTTGAATGTTGATGGGAAGGATGCTTCAACTTTTCAAAATAAAAAATAATAATAAAAATTATTTGCTCGTAGTCATTATGAAACCAGAAGCTTAAAATAATTAATTTGATATATTTTAATTATAACAGATGAAATTGTTTTTCAATTTTATTCCATTTCAAATTGAGAAATAATGTGAATGGAAATAATTTCATATAAATTTAAAGGACATTTATACAAGTCAAAGATTAATGAGTAAATTAATTAAACCGTTCCTTCCCTCTCAGACAAAGGCTAATATTTTCATTATCTTGATATCTAATTAATCAAATTATCTATTAATATCAATCAATAAGAATAAAACAATTAATTTAACATTTATACATATAATAAATAATTAAATTAATTTATAAATAATACGATAAACTTAATTCACGAAGAATTTTTTCTAATTATGATAACTAGAGTTTAGACGTCACTAATTAAGCGATTATGTCGGTTGTATTGTTTCTCCAGAAGTACTTTCGAAGCTCCTTCTAATGTCTTACGCCATGTCTGCACACAAAAAAAATAAATTATTTGATGAATTAAACCCTCTATAAGGCGTGTTTGGCATTAAGTTTTGAAAAAAAGCTTTTAAAAAAAATTTATATTTTTAATTTTTTTAAATTTTAAAAACTATTTTTAAATAGAAACAGATAATTAGATACTTTTTCTATAAATATATTTAAAAAATAGTTTATTAAAAAAATTTTAAAAAATTAATCAATTAAATAAAAAAATTTTAAATATATTTTTAAAACAATCAATAGATAATCCAAAACACTCTTATAATTATAAATTTCAAGCTTTAACAAGATAATTGCATAAGTATACATGGAAATATTAACATTTCAATTTTTTTTTGTTCTTACGAATTACACCCAGGGGAGAAGGAATTAAACTTAAATCTTAGAGTCGATCTATGATGCAATGGTTGTATTAATATAACTGAAATTTTGAATTATTACATTAGTTACTTTTAATCTTAATCGTTAATAGAAGTAATATGTTATCTACTGATCTGATCTGAGCAACCTGTTCAATATATTATCTCCTATCAATTTTATTTTTCTTTATTGAGCTAATTCTATTAAAATTTCAAAGTATTTCTCTTTCTATTTTCCCATTGCAGATCCAAATAAATTTTCTCTATTTTTTCTTCATTTTCTCTTTAACTAAGCAAATGTAAAAAAAAAAAAAATATTAAAAACCCAACACTCTTCTTCCCATTGGGATTGATTCTGGTAGTTGCACATTCTTTTTGGTACTGGTGGTGGATCAATTTAAAGGTTAAATACCTCATTTGATGGAATTGATAGGATTTTTTATGAGAATGAATTTTGGTTTGAGCATTTTGTCGAAACCAAAGACAGAAATGCAATTTTTCTATTGTTGGTTAGGATCTAAAAGCTCATATTTTTCTTTTCGGGACTGGGTTGAATTCAATTGATATCTTTTGGGGATTGATTTCAGGTTCTGTAATAAATTGGTATCATATCCTAATTAACTGATGAAACAGAATAGAAAAAAAATTGATGTGTTCTTACACTTCAATGAGATAACAAATTTTTGCTCCTCTCTCTCTTGAAATCGGAAATCGGTTGCTAAACGAGGAAGATGTACAGTGGTCGTCATCTCATTTGCATTAAAAAAAAATTATTTTGTTTAATATTTGCATTGAAAAATTAAAAAGTAATTTTTATTTTTTAATTTTTATTAAAAAATTGATTTCATTTTTATTATTTTTAAATTCTAATGTGCTAGTTTCTCATTGAAAGTTGAATATCAGAGAAATTAGGTAGTTGGAAGAATGCAAAATTTAAAGTTTTATTTGAATTAAGTGATCATATTACTTTAAGTCATATGCTTTGTACATGCTATTTTATTTAGCAAGTTTCTAACTAAGTGAACAAGTCATATTTTACCTACTATAATAGAAAATTTTACTGTTGTATTAATAGAACAATTGCATCATAGAATTTGCCTAAATACAAAGAGCATCTCTAATAATGCTCTCTATCTCCAGTTGCCTAAATCTATTAGGATACTATCTATATCACTCCCTATTATATTATAAAAAATTTGCTCTCTATTTTAGTTTTTCATAAAAATTGTGTGAATTCTAACAATATTATTTATCTCACTCCCTATTTTAATTTTTTATTAATAAAAATATGTAGAAAAATAAATAAATAGAGAGAATAAGAGACAAAAAAGAACAACAGAATGAAAAAAAAGAAAAAAGAAACAATAAATTATTATTTAGGAGTGAGATATTAAATCTGAGGGAAAATGTAAAACAATATTTCTTATCTCACTCACTAATTTAATTTTTTTTATTAATAAAACTACGTAGAAAAATAAATAAATAGAGAGAGTAAGAGACAAAAATGAATAAAAAAACGAAAAAGAGAAAAAAGAAATAATAAATTATTATTTAGGAGCGCATAGTGGCTATTAAATCTGATGAAAGAAAATGTAAAACAATATTTTTTATCTTACTCTTTATATTAATTTTTTTATTAATAAAATTATGTAGAAAAATAAATAAATAGAGAGAGTAAGAGACAAAAAAGAAAAAAAAATAAAAAATAAAAAATAAATTATTATTTAGGAGCTCATAGTGGCTAATAAATCTGAAGAGGAAAAATATAAATTATAGGAAGTGAAATAGATAAGAAAGAAGATAGAGAGGCATTTAGAAAACATAAAATTTTCTAAATTTAGATAACAAGAGAAATAAAATAACTGTTGTAATGCTCTAATTCAAATCGATATATGCATCTACTATTGTCTAGTAAAGTATGTGAGTGCAAAATTTTATTAATAATAACAGCAAAGTATGAGATACATGTACTCTTACCTTTTCAATGGCAACGAAGATGGATTTGTTATTGAGATCTCTAGCTCTAAGCTGTGACCTTCCAATCCCAAGTTGCCTAAGCAACACAGACGTCCTTGTAATCTTAGGAAGAAGTGATCT
>CATIWF010131696.1:0-12235 GCA_949630135.1 Balakata baccata
TATAAATAGTAAATGAAAAGACAAGTTTTCAACATCAATCAATAAATATGAAATAAAATAAAATCAAAGACTGTCATTATTGCTTTTAACTGAAGAAAAAAAGAGATGAGCCAATAGAAAACTATGAACGAGGAGAGATGGAAAAAATAAAAATAAAAAAAAAAACAGTGCAGAAATAATTAAAACAATTGCAGATAAAAAAAAAAACTAACCTGATTATTGTAAGGATTTGGAACATAAAAAGACACTGAACCAAGAGAATTACGGCAGTGAAAGGAGAGGAGCAAAATAAATAATATCCTCTATTAGTGTTATATTAAGTAGAAAGGGCATCAAGTTGTTTGGGAATTGAAATAGTAGAGAATTTGTTTTGTTTGGTTATTATTATTATTATTATTATTATTATTATTATTATTATTATTATCTTCACGGATATTACAAAATTTATTTTTTTTCTCTTTTTTAAGAGCTTAACACGGTCACATATGGAGGATTAGGGTTATATAGGAAAAAGAGGACAAAGAGAAGAAGAAGAAAAAAAAAAGAATCTCGTACATATAACGCAGTAGAAAAATAAAATAAAAAATCTGAACTAAATGATACAACTTATTTCATCAAAATTAATTAACCGAAAAAAATGGTTTGAAGATTTTACCCTTAATTTCTTGGCTTATTTTCACTTCTTATTATCGAGTTGTTGCAAATCACAACAATCCAAGTTAATGGTGATCCACGCGAAGGTAGTAGAAGAAAACCTCTTAAGAAAATAGTCCTATGTAAGAAATATGTAGAAAATTAACAGTTAATTTTCTATAATGGCTAGGGTTTTTTTCTGGTGAAAATACCCTTTTATAAGTGTTTTCCAAATACCATAGGTCAAAGAAAAATTCAAAAATAGGATTAGGGGCCAATTTTTAAAGGCAATCAGCAGCGCTGGCCATGCCTAGTTGCTGGAGGACCCGCGCGGGCCCGTGACCCCTCTCGAGAGATTTTTCTGGAATTTTTTTTTGCAATCTCATTATAGTCCGACCCTAAATAATTTTCTAATTATTTTGGATGTTGTCCAATACCATTTTATTCCTCATTCACACTTTCAAAGCGTGTAACTCATTAGGTTTCTGGTTGTGTTGGCCACTTAAATTAATAATTAATTTGAGCAAGTCATGAGCAGTATCAAGTAACACATCATGACCCTCAATTGACCAAAAAGTGAGTGGTTTGACTACAAATATTTTCATAGACAATGTTCATGCAATTTATCCTATCGTCATCCTATACCCCACTTGATTTAGAGCAGGAACTATGTGTCAGCTTCCTGTAGATTGACTACGTCACACCTAGTCCAAGTGATATTAGATCTTGTCATTGAGATTCATTACTCAATTTGACATGTCATTGAAGACCATCTTCATGACATTTCCACTCTGACCAGAGATTCATGAGTAATAATTCCGATAAGAGATCGTGGGTATACACTCCCTCTATCAGGAGTAGTGAATCATTTGTTGGCTACCCAATTACCTTTGAATACCTCAAGTTGTACTCAATCACCACCCTATGAGCGACCTCTGTGAGACTACGAGAAATGGAGTAAAAGCACAGAATCAGTATCCAAGATATCCTCAAATACCTCAAGTCTAAGGATACTTGCACTATTGCTATAATGAGACAATCATTGACATTTGAATAGATAATCCATATGATTGTCTCATAGCAGGTCATCCAATGTACTTGACTACTCCTAGCAAGTATCCACATGTTAATTCTGAACATCTCTTGCTCATAGCTTATGAAATATACTGTTTGATCCAACCAGGTAGTACAACATATGCTAGTCTATCCGGATTAATAAAGTTTCATCTCATTAATCCTATGACTAGGAATAATTTAAATACCAACATAATTATGCATAATAGGAATCTCATTATCATAATCTCATCATGATTTTCTTCATGTTATGTTATGCATTAAGGACTTTATTAATTGATTTAAGATCACTATCAATTCACATATCAAATAAACATCAAATTAATGAAAATGTCTTTATTCATATAAAATAAGTTTTTACAACTAGTGCTAAAAGTGATTGCCTTTAGAGCACCTCCTTAATAGATGATGGTGAGTTTTTTTGACACAAAGCCTCTTTTTTTTTACTTATATAATTAGATAAGAATATATGGGTTCCATAATTAACTTAATTTTCTTCCTATTGGTTCATTAGTTTAATTAATTCTGATTAAGTTTTAATTATGAGAAATTTCCTCTTTGCCACAAATTTCTTTACTTCTTACAAATTTTTCCTAACAAATTCGATAATATCGATTGTCCATAAGGTGATTTTAAATTTTTCCTAATTTTTGCACCAATCTTTTAATTCCCTAATAATAATACCTCTACTTACTTTCCCTTGTAATTTATCATTTTTCCATGAGTCCAAATTTAGACACCGATCGTATCAGCGCGCCTGATTATGTCTAAGTGTGGTTGGGACCTAAATCGCCAGACGTTACAAGAACCACCTAAATCTAAGCTATGATACCAAAAATGCAGCGCCCTCCTATATAACTAGAATAAACCAATTATATGAGACAATGTTACCCAACTTTTAAAAAATGGATAAATTAAAAACATATTTTGCACCATGGCCATGATGACTTGAATTTAAAACCAAAAACAAAAGAAAAAGAAAAATTTATGTATTACAACCATAAAACCCTTGAGCTATATCCAACTCAAATATACAAACCTTCCATAAAGTACAAGTACATCTCAAAACTCTAGTTACAAAACAAAACTATAAATCCACATCTTGCATATCACTATTTCCCTAATGCCGACTTGACCTTTGACTCCCTAGGCTTTGTCTTCTGTAAACAACTATAAGATCTCTCAATACGTGCATGAGAAACACCCACACACTAAGCAACTTGTGCTTAGTGGTGCATATGTACCAACAAATCCACCACGATTGCATGACATCAATAGACGACATGCATATCATAACATACCAAGCATTTCTCCATAGAACATGTGTAATACCCTCGACTTTTCTACATGCATTATTACACGCATTTCATTTGAACATATTTATTTTATATATATATATATATATATATGTCATTCACATGAGGCACATGCATACATTGGATTTTGGCTTAAATGTGCTCACAAGATAGAGTTGTTACGTGTCAGCTTATCGTAATAAGAGCAAATCGCACGTGTCTAGTTATAATTTAAATAAGGACATAATATATCAAAAATGGAATTAAATAAAATAATCAAATTAAAATAAATAAAATTTGGCATAGTTAAATTAATTAGATTGGATTATTTGATTATATAGTATTTTTGGCATTGACTAGGTACATGTAAATATGTTGAGGAAATAATAATAATAATAATAATAATAATTAATATAAAGCACAAAAAAATAAAAAGAAAAACAAGGAATGAGACAAAAAAAAAAAAAAACTTGGGCAGCTGACTCTTTAACCCCAATGGAGCTCATCTTCTTCTTTTCCAGTTCCTTCTTCATTTTCTTTTAATTTCAAGCCCCAAACTCCATCATTTGGCCATTAGTAAGGTAATTCTCCTCTCTTGTATTGTTAATTTTGTGTTAAGAAATTAGTTAAGCTAGGTCTATAAAGGTACAAGCAACACAACATAACTTTTGATTCTATTTTAAGGGCAGTAAGTTGGCCTTTGTTTTCTTTAAGTTAGAGAGACCGAATCTAAAGAAACTTCAAACATCAAACTTGTATATGATTGTCTTAGCTTTATGTCTATGTAAATAGTTTTATATGATTTGATGTTTATGGAAAGATATCAGTATGTGACTTATACTAGTTTGGTTGTAAAACCTAGCTAAATCACCTATTGTCCTGATTATTTTTCTATATGATAAATTTTGTAATTGAGGAAACTCAAAATACAAAAGTTGTAATCCTTTGTGTTAGCTATCTTTATAGTAAATTTTATAACCAGATTATGGGCAGATGTTGAGTTATGGTCAAGAGAGTCATATATGTTCCATATTTGAGCTGCTTGCTTAGTGCCCAGTACAGGTCTAGAAAATTATTTGCCCATTTTGAGCTACTTATAGACATAATATATAAATGGTCAAAACATAAAAATTATAGATATATGTCTTATCTAAATTTGGCCCAAATATAATCCCAATATATTTTGTATTTTATGAGATATGGCCTTCATAAGTCAGACAAGTTAACCATGTTCTTGACCAATCAAAAGTACCCTACCATATGCGGACCTTAAAGGCAGAATGGATGAAAGTTTTCAATATGAAAAATGTTTAATTTTAGCATATATATGTTCATACAAAGTTTCATAAAAATATGATGTACACGTTGTAAGATATGAAGAGGCAAATTTGGTGTCCCAAAATTACCTAACGGCAGAAAACATAACATGGATAGAAATTATACCAAATATTACACAATAGCCCAATTGCTCTAAAATTTATATATGTTATAGCCCTATATGTTATCTTTAATTAGAAACAAGAATCATACAAATTGGACTAATATTGAAAAATTTATAGGCTTTTGAACACATAAAGGTCACAATATTATAATACCAAACCCTAGTTAGTGATCTAAATTATGCATATTTCAATTTGTTTAAGTTTTACTAAGTTTATTTAGCCACCAATTGACCAAGTATACATTCAATTAGGCTCACAGCATATTGGAGACCCCCAAAGAAGTGAGAGACAATAAGTTAAGGGTTCGATATCAAAAGAAATTACCAAATGATTTCTCTAGTACATGTTTGTTGTGTGCTACGTGCAATGTGACTTGACTTGCTTTTATGTGAATTATATGAATGATATGCTACGGCTAATGAGACTATGTTGAATGTAAAGGTAATGGTTAAGCAATGATTGTTGCAAATGCATATGGACTTAAAAGGCATTGTGACTGGATAAATGGCATTGTAAAGCAAAAGAAGAAGCCTATGGGCCAAACAAATGTTCAAAAGCAAAAGAAAAGGCCTATGGCCTAACAAATGTACAAATGTTACAAATGATCAAGCTAGCTAGCAAATGCAAATATTCACATGTAAACCCGGGATAGTGTCTGTTTAGCCTGGTCACAACAAAAAGAAAATGACATAAGCATAAACAAATGAAATGTTTATATGATTTAATATTATTTATATTCATATGATATTGATAAATAGAATGACATGTAAAATGCATATGAATGGAAATTATTACTCATGATTGTGAATTGCTAGGTACTTTAGAAAACTTTTGATGGTTATTTTCAATGAGTCACAACTCACCAAATTACATCATTTTTGAGGCAAAGAAGAGTAATTAGCTTATTTTAGAGGTGCATACCACATAAGAGATATGGATCACAGGTCACCGGCCGAGTCTCATCAATCTCTCTCCTTGCATTTCACATATGTATAGGACATGTCTTTTATGTTTTGGACTGTATGTCTGTATATGTATAATATAGTAAATATGCAGTGATGTAATATATATATATATATATTATGTATATAGTCAAGCTGTTATGCTTTGCTGAATTATTAAAAGCTACAAAGTGATACTGTTATATGATTCAAAAAAAATTATCCCTCATTATAAATAGGATACTGTCTTATTTTCATACAATACATGATAATATGATACAAGTATAAGTGATATCCATAGGTATAAGGTGTTACAACATGCCATCTATATACACAATTATATCACCCACACATAAACATGCCCAACATGCATATATCCCATATGCTCGTTTATCTCCCATCATACTTCTCATATAACATGCAATGGTATGCCAAAACTCATTTCACAAACATGTTCGTATTATAAACTCTATCTTACATTCATGTCAACCCACATAATACTCTCATGTTGTATGTGCACATCTCAATTATCAAACCACTCTAAGATTTATTTCTACGTAACATACATGGAGCATTTTATATATTCACTCAGGTGTTTGTGTATACATAAGCATGTAATATCATCTCAATCATGTTCTCAAATCTCAAAATGATGATATAGGCATACATTTTTATCACATATATTTTATAACACTTTTCCTCATTTAGCATAAAACTTATTATGGGATTATCTCATACTTAACGTTGAAATGTTACCATGATTACCTCGCCCATATACTCTGAACTGGACTAAAATGGATTTAGGATCTATGGCTACTCTGAGCCACTCAGGAACTATGCCTAAGAAAAGAATATCTCCAAGTCTTTGAAGGTGTCACTCTAGGCATAACCCCTCAATACATGGGTCTTGTCCCCATGATGGCTAATTCGGGCCTAAATGGTACCAAAACTTCCTTAGTGGCATGCCATCTATCCCAGCTCTAGTCCTAGTTAGAGCAATTAGGCATTATCTTTATCACAATTCTCATTTACACAAAGATCAATATCATCGCAACATTAATATCAACAAATCTCATCACATGCTTTAAATCACAAATTCATCACATGAATTTAGGTCACAATCCCATTTCTTCTCAAGAATATCTCACTTATGTTGTATCATGGCATATCTCAAATTAAAAATCACGAAATAAATCATATAAGCATATAGCACAACTGTCATGGCCTGGCTTATAACTTGCCTGGCCGTGAGCCAGGTGGTGAAGCAATCTACCTCAACTCCACTTGAGTCACGCCTATGATCCCTTAGAGTCATAGTCGTGACTCTACAAACAACACTATAACTCAAGCCAAAGTCATATAATAGCCGAAGCACATGCATCCTATGGTTCTCCTAAGTGGAAAAACCCTAACAACACTCACATCAACAATTCTCATACCATAATTATATATAAAACACAAGAGAACACAAAGGTTGACATAATATGTTGACCTTATGGTGATTGCTTTTCATTTTGATCTTGATAATCAAATTAAATGTTACTAATATTTTCATTTAGTGTTGTTTTGATAGTTTCTAAAGTTTTAGCACATTTGGTCTTAATTTACCTAATGAACAAGTCAAAAATTACATATGGACATGTAACTCTCGACTTGGACAAGAGTTTCCAATCTGGGACCATTTTCCCGATCGGAAGACATTTGTACAGATAGGGAAAAATCAACCCCCATACTTCCCAATGATCCAGTAGAGAATTCAGACCAGGAAAGGGACTTTCTCGATCAAGAAAGTGTATGTACAGACTGGGAAAATCAAAAAGACATGACCGTTGATTGGCAACCCAACCAAATTATGCCACATCATCTGAGAAGTCAAAATGACCAACATTGACAGACTAAGGTCCCGACCGGGAAAGACTCGAAGCCAACCATACTAAGGCCCTTGGAACAGGCAGCATCGAGCAAGTCTTGACCAGAAAACCTTGAGTCCCGATTGGGAAATTTATATAGGAACTAGCCATTGGAACCTTCAGTCAACCAAATGTTGCCACATGTCAAGTTATTTCCCGATCGGGAAACCCACTTTCTCGACCAAGAAACCTTCTCTAGAGGCAATATTAAATGCACTTGTAAGAGAACGTTAAAAAGAGATATGACACTCATTTGTAACAACTATTTGGTGGGAAATCAGTATACTTTAATTGTGTTAAAACTCTTGCAAATTGATTTCTCATCTTTCTTTCATTAATTCTTGTAAGGGTTTTAGTGTTAATCTTAAACACTTGGGTTTATCTTGTAATTGGGTAGTGTGTGACCCATTAAAATACAAGGAAATTTTGGTTTGAGTGTTAGCCTTGTGAAAAACACCATAGTTGGGAGTGAGCTAGGTAAAACTCCACTTGTAATCTAAATATTAGATTAGTGAATATCCAATTGAGATTGGGGACCGATATAAACCACAATTAATACCATAACCAAATACTTCATTCTCATTATCTCAAAATCACCAATGTCAAACCATAATCATGCTATTATTCATCTAAAGTCTCAAAAGCATACTAAGCATGTTAAACTTGCCATAAACATGCATATACAAAGTATTTTCACCTCTAAGCATTATTATACTCAACAACCTATTCACACATTTCATGCATTCAAGCCATTATCAAACAATTTACTATAGCTCTATAAGATTTATGTAGATGTTCCACCCGTACCCTCCCATTTGTGCCATCAACATACCAATCTCTATTATTTCCCTAACAATGGAATGACTACTCTTATTAAGGTCATCACATATAACCTTGTTATGTCCAAGTTACCATTTCTTCTCATAATACAATTTTAAAAGTGTTAATGATGCCAAATTAGATTATCATTTCCATTTTACCTTATTATGCCTAATTAAATAATTTATGCCCTATAAAATCATTAATTTTATCACATAGAGGCATCCACAATTCATAAAGTTTATTTTTGCAAAACTCAAACCCAACACGCAAATATTACCCAAAAACACACAAGGCTAATTCAAGCGCATAATTAAGATTTGAAGGTCCATATGCACAGACCTTAGCTAAAACGGCGCAAACCCTCAATATTTGTCTTCAGCCAAGCTTAATTCTTCCCTTTGCAGTGATTTTCATGCTCTATGCTTCCTCCAAACACACAAACACATCATCCATCAACTTTCATAAATATACATCAAGGCATAGGATTATACATAACCCAAACCCTAACTCAAAAACCATCAATCCATGTATTTTCTCACTCAAATCCTTCCATAAACATTTTACCCAACCCAACCTAGCTTCAAAGAGAGTTTTCCCTCAAGAAAACTTAAGATATCTTCACTAACAAACCCATCTACAAATGGGTCACTACCCATTTTCGAGTAACATGCATAAATCAACCATAAATCATGGAAAAGGGTGAAGAGATATGTTTTCTTACCCTTAAGAGACCAAAAACGAGGCTGATTTGGTTGGAGGACTCGAGCTCCCCCAAGCTCTAAGCTTCTCTCTCAAGCTTCTCCTTCTCCTAAGTTGAACTCCTTCAAAAATCATGATAACATTTATCTTTGATGATGAGTATTGTATTTAGAGGCTTAGAAATCTTCAAGATCGTATGGAGATGGGTTTCCTAAGGTGTGGGGGTGTGTCATGGGTTTTGGGGCTTTGAAATCGCATTTAAAACAAGAAAAATGGAGCTAAAACCTTTTATACCAGAACCCTCACAGCTTGGGTCACGGTCATGACTTATCAATACTTGGTCGTGACATTCAACAAGCCAACTAGCTCATTTTTGTCTCAACCACGATAGTCACGACCGTGACTCTTTTGTCATAGGCGTGACTCTCTTTAACTTCATATGTCTTCATTCTTTCATCTCTCTTTAAAGCCCAAGACCAAATCCAACCTTATACCCTCACAAACCTCATATAAACTCCAAAATACTTCCAACTAACCATCAATATACCTTTTATATGTCCTGTAACTCACTCATATACTCACTAGTACAGAAAAGGGTCTTTTGTATCTATTTTTTTTTATGTCAAATGCATTTGTTTATGAACAGACCTATAAAAAGGAGACGCGTTTGAAGGGTGGACCAGATGCATCTATTAAAAATAGACATATCTGAGTATGTCAGATGTATCTATTTAGGGCAAAATAGACACATCTGAGCTAGTCAAAATTGCATTTTAATTAGCACAAATGTGTCTGTTGCAGCAAAATAGATGTATTTGATCTCTTCATATTTGCTCTAATTCATTCCTGGATTCAACAGATATATTAGGTGAAACTTCAGTCACTTTCTCCTTTCACGATCATCAACAGCTTTTTCATGGCATACTTCATAACTGTGAGTAAGTCGCGAACTAAACTGTACCTCAGAGGGGTTTTCATCTCTAATGCATTCACAGTTGTGAAAGTAATTTAGCTATCGCGAGATTTGAAAGCGTAGAAACCCTACTTAAACCTTGATGAAGCCTTGGGACATATGGTAGAGGTGTCTTCCAATGGTCATGACTTATGAATCTCGTAGGCGTGACACTGCCTTTGCAATCTGCTTTACTGGTGCAAGACTGCATGACCACTACAAGAATTTAGCAAAATAGCGACGACATAATTGTATCACCATAAGAAGAGATGACATCGCTAAAACCATATAGCGACGCTGAGGATGCATCTCTATAAACGATGTTGCAATTCCAAATATAGTGATGCCATGGAAAAAGGTGTCACAATGTAGCGACTCCAGCAAAGGCATCACTAGCAGCAATGCCAACAAGGCATCGCTATATTAAATTGTGCATCGCTAAAAGTTGGCGACAGGAACAATCAGGCAACATAGGTTTCATCTCTTTAGAGATGCCTAATGGGTTTTAAGTATGTATCATATACATATTACGTAGTGAAAAATAAAAATTTTCAAAACCCGAATCAAAGGATTCTACTTGTGCCAATTAAAACTAATTTAACCAAAAAAAATTTAGAAATTATACATTTATAATTTCTTGATTTTTCTCCAACTTCTCACCTTGTTGGGTTGCAGCAAACCACAACAATCCAATTTTAGATTGCCTCTAACAATATCCACATGAAGATGAGAGGATGAAACCACTAGAGAGATGGCTTGAACATACCTCAAAATGCTAGCAATGGTGTATGTTCATTTAAGAGGAAAATTAAACTCTTCAATTTTCTTGTTATCTCCAAAAAAATTTTCTCCCAAAAATTTTTCCTTGTCTATCTTATGTCTTTTATGGTCTTTAAATCCAAAAGAAAATCAAAAAACTAGATCAAAATTGAAGAAAGGAGAAAGTGAAAAGACATTCATCAAAAATGGACAATTGGCCATTTTATAGCCAATTGTACGAGCTGCTAGCGCGCAGCAGCCCGCCTGGCCCAGCAAGCAGGCCAATCAAGCAGCGGGCCCACGTAGACCCGTACGGGCCCATCAACTTCCTCGAGCGATTTTTTCCAGTGATTTTTTCCCGCAATATTATCGCGAACCCACTCAAAATAATTCTCTAATATTTTGGATCCCATCCAAAGCCATTTTAATCATTCTTTACATCTCCAATGCATGTGACCTATTAGGTTCTCAGTTATGTTGGCCACTTAAATTATCAAATAATTTAAGCAAGTCATGAGCGATATCTAGCAGCACATCATGACCTCCAATTGACCAGAAAGTCAGTGGTTTGACTACGAACCTTTCCATAGATAACAATATGTGCAATTTGTCCTTTCAGGATACTATACCCCACTCAGTTCAAAACATGGACTATGTGCCGGCTCCCGTTAGATTGACTACATCACATCCAGCCCAAGTGATGTTAGATCTTATTCTTGGGACTCATTACTCTATTAGACATGTCATTGAAGACCATCTTCAGGATATTTCCACTCTGGCCAGAGATTCCCGAGTAATGATCCCGATAAGAGGCCGTGGGTATACTCTCCCTCTATTAGGAGTGGTGAATCCTCTGTTGGCTACCCAATTACTTTCGAATACCTCAAGCTACACTCAATCACCACCCTGTGAGCGACCTCTATAAGGCAATAAAGAATGGAGTCAAAGCACATAATCAATATCCATGATATCCTTGAGTACCTCAAGTCTAAGGATACTTGCCCCATTGCTATAATGAGACTATCTTGACATTTGAATAGATAATCCATATGATTGTCTCATAGCAGGTCATCTAATGTACTTGACTACTCTTAGCAAGCATTCACATGTTAACTTTGAACATCTCATGTTCACAACTTATGAAATCTACTACTTGATCCAATCAAAGAGTATAACATGTACTAGTTTATTCAGATCAACAATGTCATATCTTGTTGATACTATGACTAGGGATAATTTAGATATTACATAATTATAGATGATAGGAATCTCATTATCATGATCCCATCATGATTTCCTTTATGCTATGTTTCATATCATAGGCTTTCATTAATCAATTTAAGATCAATATCAATTCATATGCAAATGAATACTAATATAATGAAAGAATGCCTTTATTAATGTGTACACTAAGTGCCCAAGGTGATTGCCTTTTAGGCACATCTCTAACGTTCTCCATTGTACATTACACTATAGGCAAGAATATGACTATCATATTCATTTTAGGGTTTTGGTCTAGTGACTCGATCGGATATTTTCTTATCAGTGGGAACTCTTTCTCTGATTACATCACATCTACCTTTGATTTCTAAAATCAATTGATAAGACTGAGTACTTGTTTGGACCTTTTGATGGGACCATAATTTCTTTACTTATGCAATGGCTCTATTATTGTTCTAATCATATTGGACTTACAATACTAGGAATC
>CATIWF010131735.1:0-10705 GCA_949630135.1 Balakata baccata
AACATAATTACACATAATAAGAATCTCATTATCATGATCCCATCATGATTTCCTTCATGCTATGTTTCATATCATGGACTTTCATTAATCAGTTTAAGATCTATATCAATTCATATGCAAATGAATACTAATATAATAAAAGAATGCCTCTATGAATGTGTAAATTAAATGCCTAAGGTGATTGCCTTTTGAGCACATCTTTAACATAGCTGTGACATAGGCATAAAATTGATATTTTATTTTGTCTTCAATTTGGGTAATGGCAATCAATTGTGATGTGTTTTATGGGTTCATGGATACCATGTAAAATTAGAATGGAGTTATTGACATGTCTGTTAGGGTTAAGCAGTACCATAATTTTCCTATTACCATAAAGCCTGAGCCTCCGGGAGATCAATGCTTAATGGTTGAAAATTGAGCCTTTGAGGCTAATACTTCCAACAATAACTCGGAAATGTTAGAGTCTCCGAGAGGCCAATGCATGACTAGATAAGTATTACTATGATGTGATTTATATGGTATCTTATTCTATTATTATGAATGCCTATGGAAAGATTATTGAGAATCATGTTATTACTCATGCTATGATTTTGTATGTGTCTATGCATTTTAATTTATTGTACTATTGTATACTACTAAGTGTTTGCTTCCCGTGGGAGTGTTTGTTATCTCTCACATAGGTGGAGAGACTAGATACTCTTGTAATCATATTTTGTAAACTCTAATATTTTTTATAAAGTATATATATTTTATGAAATCATGAACAGGTTTAGTTGTTTTAATTAAGTTAGACATCATGGCCATAATGCACCCCATTGTCTTAAAAAGTTTAAAATTTTTTGCAATTTCTCATTTAGATGTTGAGTAATATGTCTTCACATGAGTTGGGAAGAAATTATGGCTATATGAAGGGGTGTTATAAATAGAGAATCCAACAAAAGCCTAAAAATCATATTTAATTTAAGCACAACCAAACTAAATTTTTAAAACTAAATATTAAACTTGGTCTAATTTTTATAAGCAAACATTTTCAAAATAATCCATAATTAACAATCAAATATCGAATTGGCTTGATTAAGCATAATCCAATATTCTAAAAAAATCATGAAACTCAACTAATAAAAAATATTATATACAATTATAATAAATTAATAATAAAAAAGAATGTTAAATAATAAAGTGATAAACCTTTTTTCTTTGAGAAACCTACAACACATTTACTGTTGATTCCAAACAAATTGATTGAAATTCTGAAAATAAATCATAAATAAACATTTTAATATTATAAGAGAATAATAAAATAAAGAAAAATAATAAATATATCATAATACCTTTCTCCATCTTTCAAGCATCATCTTCATTTTCTTCCAAAGTGAGGGAAAGGGAATGTTGAAGCCAATCTTGCGCACATATAAGACATTTCACACATTTTGGAGTCAAAAAACTCCTATATACATCTAATATTCGTCCCTTAGTGCTAAAAGATGACTTTGAAGCAACTGTAGAAATTGGAATCACTACAACAATTAGTGGAATAGGAGACGATTTTTTGGGCAACTCTTTAAATAACGTCCCAAATTGTATATAATTAGCAACGTTTTTTGCAAAACGTCCTAAAAAAATCTAAAATTTTAGGCACTTAAAAATTTCATGCGCTGGTTATAGAGAGAAAATTTGGGACACTTTTAGATAATAGGGGACTCATTTAAGTTGTTAGAAGAGAATTAATCATTAAAGACATTTTGTTTCCATCACCAAAAGTAAGATTTAATTTGGAACATTTACCATTTCGTAGCTTATATATTAAAATATTAGTTTTAATGTTTTGGGGATGAAATAAATAACGTTAAAAAAGGTGGTGTATAAACAATATTTAAGCATAACTCCCCCGTTATCCCTCTTTGCCTACTCTATTTCGTGTCACCGGCGACATCAATTTCCTCAAATCCTTCTCTTCCATATTCGGCCCTCTCAGTAACTTACGATGAATCTCTGGTATTAGTTCACAAGCCCTAAAATATGATTGATCATAGCTCACTCACCATGGGGAAATCGCAAATATTAACAGTGGAGATTCGACAGTGGGGATTCAGATATGAGTACTTCTGGCCAAGAATGGTATATTCTACTTCCTCTTCCTATAGCTAATGCATATCTGCTCATTTTAACTATCTTTTTTTCCATTAATTTTTTTTCAGATGAGAAATTATTGATCTTCTTCACCGACTAATCAAGGAGTACGTAGGAAAAAGGTAGTTCTTATGTCTATGCATTAATACCTTATTAGTAAATCTCTCCTCTCTTCTTTTAATTTATTATTATGCTTCCTCGTGCATGTAGCTCTAGATCTTTTTTTTTTTCAATTTCTGTCTGTGTGGTGAAAAAAGAACAAAAAAGTGATAGGGATAGGGTTAGAGACTTTAGGATGCATGTCTATTCAATTCCAACCAAAGCTTAAAATTTAAACCTAAAATATGGGCATAATCCTTTCAAAAATCAATTTGACCAATATTAGTTCTTTCTTGCAGCTTCTTAACTTGCAGAGCAAAAGTTGTGGATGACATTAGTGTTTTTCCTCTTTTAAGATGTGGCTGAAGGCTAGGGATAGGGGATTTGAGTTGATTGAACTTAAACATGATGCATCCAAAATGATATTTCAGCTAAATTAGTACTAAATTGCCTTTAAATACTTAACTTTTCTAGCATCTGTGGTTATTATGATGTTGGTTTTGATTTCTGATTCATTTTGAACTGGCAAATCGATGTTTATCTTTGTATATGCATTTTTAGCTACCTTAGATCTTCTGTAGGATTCACCCACATTGAAATATTGGTGACTGGTGGTGATTGGCTTATTAAAATAATGATTGTATCTCTATTGCCTATTCATGTTACATAAAATTTTCCCTCCAAGAAGAAAAAATAGAAAATATGTGATTAAATTGACAAAAATAATGAGAAAATAAGAATCAATTTAACCAATTATTTTTGTTCAATATTAGGTCTCTTGTTTGGTTGCAACTTGTAATTAAAAATAGAAAATCACAATGAGGGCTTGTTTGTTTGTCAAAAATCAATGAACTATGATGGTGCTGCATAATTAGTTCTGCAGAAATAGTTCTGTTATTTGAGTTTGAAATATGTCATGTGTTTGTGAGTTTGATGGTGAGCTATTTTATGTGCTTGATGCTGTTGTTAGGTTTGGTTATGGGGAGCCATCTTGTTAGGTCATATGTTTGCCAAATCTACTGCATGTGTAGGTAAGGGATTATGTGCATGCTAGCTGCAGTTTTCAATTGGTTTGTCTACTTCATGGTGTCATTTATTTCTTTATTTTGATTTGGTTTGATCCAATCTTGTGTGATGGTTTTTTCGTCAGCTTCTAGGATGGTTTTAGGCCAACAGTTTGTAACCCAAAATGTCAATGCTTGTTCGTTTGATGTATAGTTTTGTGCATATTTGGTTGTCTGCAGATTGTATCCTCCGAATTGACAATGTCTTATTTCTACAGATAGTGTATGTTTGGTTATCTTCTTTAATTTTTGTGTAAATTTTTGTTTCTTGTTTTTCATTAAATAAAACACCATTAATCAACTAATTCTTATACTCAAGTTTCTAGTGAAATCAGTAACAAAATATACTAATTTAGGTGTTTATATGATTTTCTGAAAATTGTAGTGCTGAATTAAATGATTAAGGTTAGGGTTCCCATTCTCCATCCAATGGTGTATATTATTATGTTAAGGGATAGCCTGTGAATATCTACCCAATAGAAAATATAATTTTAAAAAAAACAAAGTGGATGCATCAATTATAATCCTCCAACTTTATAATAATAAAGTCATTTAGTATTTAATGGCCCTTTGAGCATAATTTTTTTGTAGTTGTGGTAAGTTCATTTGCCTATTCATTTTTATAAAGGTCTTTATATAAATTCTTCCAAACCAGCATTTATCTTTTTACATGTCATCTAGATTGGTGTATAGTGACATTAAACAAAATTAATCATTTTTAACTTATTGTTGGTTTTTGTTCTAATGCACCAGGTTTTGAAAGATCTCCACTTATAATGATGGAAGATCTAAATGAAAGAAGCACTTTTCGCGCTTCTTGTGACTTGAGAGATCTAAAACATTGTAAATCAAATGTGAATATTTTTGTTAGTAGCATGAATTCATGTGCTATTTTACCAATTTGAACAAATTTTAGTTAATTATGTATTAATAGAACAAATTTTTGCATCTTACTTTTATTGTGATGAATGTTAAATATATTAATTTTGTATATATGAAATGAAATATAAAAAACAATAAGAATTTTAGGAAATTCAATAAATAAAATTTTAAAGTGGCATAAAATATATATAAATTATTGCTAAAGGACATAAATGTTACTATAAACAATCTTATGGGACAAAATGTCCCCTATGATATCTACGTTCGTTGCCAAATCTAGCTTCTTCGCATGTTTTATGACTTTTGACGACATAAAAAAATGTCGCAAGTAACATAAAAACACAACGTTTAGCAAAATATCCCAAATGAATAACATTTGGCAACGTTATGTCTTGTTGCCTAATTTATTTCATAAGCAATGATTTAAGGTTTTTGGGACATATTCTTCAATAATTTTGCTATATTAAGTTTTTATCATAAATAAGGCAATTATAGGGGATGCTTAAGGTTTTTCATCACCCTAGACAATTATTGACGTTGAATTTGCGACATATGGAGCGATGTATTTTTTTTTTGTCCTTAATTATTTTTAGCAACATTTCTTTGACTTTTTGGGACTAATTTTTATGTTGCCTAAAACTTTTATTTCTTGTAGTGAATAGCCAACACACCTCTAGCCACTTTTGAAAGAATAGGAAATCTAGCACTGTTTTATTTCCACCACTGCAAAATGTCAAAGCTAGCTTTTGGTAGCTCGATTGCTTCTTCCAAATACCTATCCATATCCGTATTGCTTGTTAGACCTCCAAGAATCTCAGAATGCAAGCTTTGCATTTCAAATTCAATCATTTTCTTAACCATAATTGCTGGATCATTAGTGATCTCATCATCACTAGTCAACATAAATTGTGAACATTGGGAAGAAGACTCAATTTGGCTTTTAGATGAAACTATACCATTATGTTCATTATAAATAGAAATCAAAATATCTTTTGCCTTATTCTCCATTGCTTCACCTATGTTCATTATAAATAGAAATCAAAATATCTTTTGCCTTATTCTCCATTGCTTCACCTACATAATTCCCATACATCTTACAAAATACCAATTTATCCACTACAACTTGTATTGAGGATCAAGAATATATGCAATATAAATCAAATAACTCATCTTTAAAGGATCTCCCCAATACTTATCATATTTTTCTTTTATTCTTTTTGCAATGTCATATAACTTCACAATATCTTCCCTCTTTGTCCAAGCATCCAATACATGATAAACCATATAAATTTCATGAAAGAAAGAATTGGATGTTACATACAAAGAGCCAAAAATTTTCAATATGAGATCATAAAAATGACTTCAAAAGGCCATCATCTTTGTAATATTTACCAAATCACTAGTTTCAGGCATCCCATTATCACAATCAAGATCAATTCTAAAGATATGATCTGAATCCTCAAACCTTCTAAATGCTCCTTAAAAATTTTGGGTAGTTTCTAACATCAAATCGGTGGAATTCCACCTAGTAGAAATACCAAGAGATAACAATTGTTTGCTTTCTATTTTTTCTAATTCACATGCTTCTTTAAATTTTTTTCATTCTTGTGGTGCACCCCTTAACAAAGCGAATTCCATCTCTAACCTTTTTTATTGAAATGCCAATTTCTTTCAACCCATCATTCACAATTAAATTAATAATATGAGCAACACATCTCATATGAAGGTACTAGCATTTCATTGCACTATTTCCCTTATTGATAATTTTATCTCTCAAATAACTAACAACATCATTTGAACTAGCATTGTCCATTGTGATAGTGAATACCCTACCAATTCCCTAGTCAAGCAAACATTTTTCAACTTCTATTCCTATGTCTTTACCTATATAACTAGACATTGGAATATAGTTCAATTTTTTTTATTCAATTTCCAATCATCATCAATAAAATGGGTAGTAAGACACATGTAACAAAACATTTAAATAGAAGTCCAAGTGTCTGTAGAAAGGGAAACCATTTGTTTTTTATTACTCAAATATTCCTTTAGCCTAGTTCTTTCATCAACATAAATTTGAAAATAATACCTTGGTAAAGTCCATCTAGATGGCATCCTAAACTTTGGTTGGGTAACAGACATGAGCTTTTTAATCCCCATCCCCTTAACAAATTTAAAAGGTAGCTCGTCAATTATGATCATGTATGCTAAAGTTTTCCTAATTGTTTCTTGATCAAATTTTCAACAAGTAAGACCACCACCATCATCTAACTTAAAGACTTATTTGACTTTGTTTTGCACTATTTTCTTCAATATGATGCTTCTTACACACACTAATGTTATTTTTAAGTGCAGTGGTTCCATTCTTTTTTGGATCACAGTAAATGTAACACCCCTCGATATAACTAGATTCTCCTTTAATCATACCGAAGGATGCTATAAATGCATGAGATTTAAGACCTATTCAATTTAAAACTTTTCTCTGTATCATGGCCATGATAACTTGAAAATGAAAATCAAATGCAGTTTGCAGAAAATTTAAAGTTTACTTTACATTCTTTGACAACTTTGAGCTATACCTAGTTCAAAATAAAACAAAAACTACTTAAATCATTTATTACAATTCAAAACCCATGGACATGACATATACATATGTCCTCACCCTCCTAGTGCTAGCTTGATCTTTGACTCCTCGACCACAATCTCTTTGTCAACTCCGGCTCGTACCTCAATCCTGCATGTGAGGAAAAAACTACATGCACGCTAAGAAATTTAAGCTCAGTATGCACACAACCCTTTAAATCTAAGTACTTAATACTTATTTATATTTACATATGTATATACATATTCCCTTACTAACACCTTTACCTCAATCTTGGTTAGTGAATAACTCCATTCAATATTACACTTGCTTTCATTTCCATATCTCTGACTACCTTGCAATCAACCATTTATACTACACACACACACACACACACACATATATATATCCACAATTACAACCACCCATGCAACCAAGTACTATAATATATCATACACAAACATAACACAATGTTCAACACAAACCTAAGACTCATCCAGTCTTGTCTAGCATATCTCATGCACAAGTAATAGGAATTAAGGGCGCCCAAATACCGGGCCTCAAGCCATCTTAACTAGTAAGACTAAGAGTGCCCAAATACTAGGCCTCAAGCCACCTTAGCCTTGCACAAACAATAGTCAAAGGAGCATAAATACTAGACCTCAAGCCACTTTTACCCCCTACCATGGTACCATGCTTTGTTCTACCCTTTTTCGGGCCTAAAAACCCCATCCAAACATTTCATGCATATCACAAATTTCAATATCAAAACATTTCCACACAATGGAATCATAAAATCATTCATTATTAAGGTTCACAACCAATGTCAATCAACTCTATCCTGGACCTAAAAGCCCTATATAAACATATCATAACATAATTTACTTGAATCCCACCCAAAAGTATCATTAAAAGGCTCAACATAGAGGTTCACCACCAATGTCATAATTGTCATAGCTGTGAAGCTTGGTGGTGAAGGGTTTTGCCTTTTATTTCAGCAAGCTTTCACAACCAGCTTCACCACTAGCCTAGTGGTGAAGGCTGCTGTCCTAATTTTCTCCGCATCCAAAATCAACCAAAATCACATCTTGTCATATCACATGCATATTCTAAGGTTCTCCCAAGTGGAGCCTCTCTAGTAACACTCCATTCAACCACATACCATGCTTTAAACATGCCACCACATGTATTTTTCATATCACAATTCTTCATATAAATTAGCATACAAGTTAATATCCATGCCCTTATTCATTCTAATTTGTACAACCTCATTATTTTACACTCTTTTACCATTTCCTTCATTATTATTTAATCTTAATAATTCATTCCATATTTCATTACCACTTATCTCCCATTTCCTTGTGAGTTTTAAACCATATTCCTATTCTTTACTCCTTTACACATTTTAGACATGCCAACTATGTACTTTATATGTAACATCCTCGACCGTCCATACAAGCATTCCATTTAAACATGTTCATTTTATATATGTCATTCACTTGAAATACATGCATACATAGGGATTTTAGCTAGAACGTGCTCACGAGATATACTTGTTACGTGTCGGTTTATTTCGATGGTACTAAGTTAACGTGTCAAGTTATAAATTTAACTAAGGATGACAAGTTCTTAGAAATGAAATGGAATAAAATGATTAAATTAAAAATAAATGAAACTTGGCATAGTTAAATTAATTAGATTGGACTATTTGACTAGATATTATTTTTGACACTGATAATAATAATAATAATAATAATAATAAAATGGAAAAAAAAATAAAAGAAATGAAATGAAGAAGAGAAAGGACAAGAATAGGTTGGCTAACTTAAGAAAAAAACTATCCTTGCCTCTTTGTCCACCATTAGCTTCTTCTTCTTTTTCTCTCCATTTTTTTTTTCAATTTCTTCTAAGAGCTCAACCATAACTGGTCACAAGTGAGTTAATTGTTACTTCCTTTATTGATAATCATGATTTGAATGTTGTTGGATTATGTTTTAGGTAGTATAAAGTGACTATATCACTTCTAGAATTCTGTTTTGGGGATAGTCAGTTGCTGCTCCATTTCCTTCATGTTAGAAATTAATTTTGGAGAAACACAAAACATCAAACTTATAGATATTGTCTTAGGTTTATGTCTATATAAATAGATTTGCAAGATTTGGTGCCTATGAAAAGATATTGGCTTATGATTGAGACTGGTTCGTTTGTGGAATCCTAACTAAATCACCTACTGTTTTGATTCTTTTTCTATACGATAAAGTCTGTAATTGAGGAAACTTAAAACACAAAAGTTATAGTCCTTTGTGCTACTATCTTTATACAAAATTTCAAAACCAGATTATTGAGTTATGGTCAAGAGAGCCATGTTTGTTCCATATTTGATTTGCCTGCTTAGTGTCATGTGTAGGTCCAGTCAGTTGTTTGCCCATTTTAAGCTCCTTACAGACATAATCTGTAAATGGTCAAACATGAAAGTTATAGTATATGTCTTAGATAAAGTTTGGCACAAATATCACCTCAGTATGTTATTTATTTTATGAGATATAGCTTTCAAAAGTCATACTAGTCTGGATGCCAATCTTGTTTTTGACCAGTCATAAGTACCCTACCATATAGGGACCTTAGAGGCAGAATGGATGAAAGTCTTCAATATGAAAAATGTTCCATTTTAATATATCTATGTTCATAAAAACAAATATGACTTACACATTGTAGGATATGAGGAAGCAAAAGTGGTGTCCAAAAACTGCCTAAGGGCAGAAATAGGGGCGAAAACAGAACAAGAATTGAAATTGCACCAAATATTACACAACGCCACAATTGCTCTGAATTTGTAATATGTTATATATTTACATGTTACTTTAATTTGAAGCAAGAATAATACAATTGGACTGGTATAGTAAAAGTTAAAAGTTGCTAAACACATGAAGGTCACACTGCCATAATACCGTACCTTA
The DNA here is from genome assembly GCA_949630135.1 of Balakata baccata. Lineage (NCBI taxonomy): Eukaryota > Viridiplantae > Streptophyta > Magnoliopsida > Malpighiales > Euphorbiaceae > Balakata > Balakata baccata. Next base: position 9,711 of record CATIWF010131735.1, read on the forward strand.
GTTAGTGGTCCATATTATGCATATTTCAATTTGTTTAAGTTTCACTAAGTTTATTTAGCTACCAGTTGACCAAATATACATTCAATTAGGCTCATAGCATATTGGGGACCCCCAAGGAAGTGAGAGATAATAAGTTAGAGGTTCAATATCAAAAGAAAATGTGAGTTTAATTATCAAACAATTTCTTTAGTACATGTGATTATTATGTGCTCCGTGTAATGTGATTTTATTTGCTTTATTTGAATTATGTAATTACTATGATATGGCCAATGGGATTGTGTTGAATGTAAAGTACATATTTGTATTACATGTATAGGAAGGCAAATGTTGACTGAAATGTATAATGGTTGATGTAAAAACAATGATTATTGCAAATGCATATACATATGGACTTAAAAATTATTATGACTAGCTAAATGACATTGTAAAGCAAAAGAAGAGGCCTATGGCCCAAACAAATTTTCAAAAGCAAAAGAAAAGGCCTATGGCCTAACAAATCTACAAATGTTACAAATGATCAAGCTAGCTAGTAAATGTAAATGTTCACATAGCTAGGTCACAATAAAAAAAAATGACATAAGCATAAGCAAATGAAATGTTTATATGATTTAATATTATTTATATTTATATGATATTGATAAATAGAATGATATGTAAAATGCATATGAATGGAAATTATTACTGATGGGTTTTGAGCATGTATCACATACATATAACACAGCAGAAAATAAAAATTTCCAAAACTCGAATCAAAGGATTATACATGTGCCAATTAAAACTAATTTAACCAAAGAAAATTCAGAATTTATACTTTTATAATTTCTTAATTTTTCTTCAACTTCTCACCTTGTTGGGTTGTAGCAAACCACAATAATCCAATCTTGGATTGTCTCTAACAATATCCACGCGAAGATGAGAGGATGAAACCACTAGGGAGATGGCTTGAACATACCTCAAAGTGCTAGCAATGGTGTATGTTCATATGAGAAGAAAAT
>CATIWF010131777.1:0-11767 GCA_949630135.1 Balakata baccata
ATATAGTGAGACATGAGATTACCAATAGTAGGACTCGTTACCCTGTAGCACCAGGGCAAGATCCTAATGGAGTTGATATTTTGGTTCTGATAAAATAAATTTCTGGCCAGGAGAAATATGACTTATTCAATGTAAGATTGAATTATTAATTAGATTAATAATTATAAGTCTTATTTTAATCAGAATGCAAATTATCACTCATTAGTATATTAACTAATAGGGTTTGACATGCTGTGACCCTAATCAATATCGGAATCATAACGAGAGGACTTAATATTATGATTTAGAGATCAAAATAATATTTGTGATTTTATCGGTAATTAAAAGGAGAATTCCAGAAGAATATTTAAATATATCCAGGTATACGAGGAATTCGGAAATTGTGTCCGATATAATATTAAAGAGTTAATATTATATTTCCGTTTCGATAAAATTAATGACCTTATAAGTCACATCAAATACTTTATTAGTCTAGTCCATATAAAGATGTAAGGAGTAATTTAATTGAGAATTAAATTAGAAATGATCACATATATATCTGAGTTAAAATTAATATTGATTAATTTTAACTATTTCTCTTATTTATAATTTTAATTAAAGTTTTAATTAAAATTATAATAATTTAATTAAGTTGTTAATTAAATTAATTATAGTGGTCTATTAAAGTAATTGCCACATATAATAGAAGAAGAGAAGATTGATTCTATGATTAATGGTGGAAGCTAGAAATGAGTTATGCAATTATTGCATTATTATTATATCATAAATCAAAAATTAAAAAAAATTAGATTTTTTTTTTCAGTCACCAACCTCATTTAATGAGGTTGAAAACTGATTCTGTGGCCTTTGGCCACTTCTTTTCTTAATCACCTTCTCTTCTTCCTTTTCTTCTTAATCTTATTCTTTAAGTTTTTCTCTTCTAGTTCTAAAATTTTTCTCTCCAAACAAAATTGATTTTGTTCTTAAAATTTTTTCTTTATCTCATATGGTATGAGTATTGAAAGAAAATATTGAGAAAAAGCTCATAAAGTGTTAGTAGCTTATAAATTTTCCAAAAAGAGAAAATTTGAGATCATACATCTGGGACTAGTAAAATGAGTTTTATCAACACAAATAAAGCTTTTGGTCTTTTTGCTTGATTTGAACCTTGGTGATCTCAGTAATAAAAGGTTTATTTTAATCCTTTTATTTTCCATTTTGTTCTTAAAAATCATGGGATGATCCTGGCAAAATGGATTTTATCCATAAAAAGTTAACAAAATATGTTTTGTTAAAAGTTATGGATAAATGCTCAACGTTAACATGAAAAGTGTGTTTTTATGTCATGCAATATTTGATTGCATGTTTCAATAAAATTGAAAATTTTTGAAATCTATAATTTTGACCGAAATCTAGAGCTCCTCTCAATCCAAATAATAAAATTGTTTCCGCTGCCATCCAACAACCTAGGCATCTAAAAGCTCTAGTGAGGAATAAAGCTTGGCTTGAAGGTTCAATTACTGAAGCTTATGTTGTCAAAGAAAGTTTAACATTTTGTTCCATATACCTCTATAGAGTTGAGACTCGATTCAATAGACAAGAAAAAAATTTTGATTCAACAAGTGATGGTGACTTATCTGTTTTTTCTTAGAAGGTTCGACCATTTGGAGCTATAAATATGTTGATAATTCTAAGGATGAGTTTGATATGGCTCATTGGTATGTTCTAAACAATTGTGAGGAAATTGCACCATATATGGAGTGAGTTTAGGTTCCATATTCTTTAAAATTATATTTCAGTTTGGTAAATTGTTAGCGAAATCTGAAATAATAATTTTTGTTTTAATAGTTTGCATATGGAGCATCTTACAAGAAAAAAGTTGTTATATATAGAGAAGAGACATAAAGAACAATTTCCTATTTGGTTTAGAGAGCATATAAGTTCAAAATTATTGGTGAAAGTAAATCAGGAACATAATGAATTAAAACTGATTAAACAATATTCAATGACTTTCTTTCTTTTTTTTTTTTGGTTCTGTAACTTTGTAGATATCACAATTATATAGTTCTAATTCATCGGAAGCTTCTAACTCATTATATGCTATAGCATATGGGCCTCACATTTGTGTGAGAAAGTATACAGGTTGCATTGTTAATGGAGTGAGATTCCACACTAAAGATTGTGATAGTCGTCATAGAAGTTAAAACAGTGCAGTTATGGTTGAAGGAAACCATGGAGATGATGTTATTAACTATTACAGTGTTCTTAATGATGTTATTGAGTTAGAATATGTTAAAGATGAACGAGTTGTGCTCTTTAAGTGTGAATGGTTTAATCTTGGCAATAAGAAATCAAGGATACAAATTGATGGCAATGTTACAAGCGTAAATATTGTTGGTAGATGGTACAAGAACGAACCTTTTGTGTTAGCAAGTCAAGTGAGACAAGTTTTCTGCCTAAATAAATTAGGGAAAAATTAGTGAGTGGTGCAATAGTTTCAACATAAGCATATATTTGATGTGCCAGAACAAGCACCAACACAAGATGAGGTTTACCAAGATGATGAGTCAATGGAGGTGGAAACAGTCCAAGTTGAAGCTCAAGAAACAACAGTATTGCATAGAAGTGATGTTGATGTGAATTTACTTGATGAGATTGTTGTACAAAGCAATGTAAGAGTGGAGGAAGAAAATGATGACTTCATTTGGGATGGTAGTGACGAAGAAGATGATACGTTAGTTAATTATTGTAGTGATGATAAGGAGATTGTTTCTGTTAGTGATATAGATTCTTCATTTTTCTTGGTTGCGATGTAAAAGCTTTCAGATCCATTTATATTTCATAAGTGAAACTATTAACCTAATATCTTATTTCTCTTTATAATTATTGTTCCATATGTTTAGAATGTGTAAACATTATTCAACGATGTGCCACAATTAACCAACTCCAGCAGCATCACTTGCTTCAACAAACAATGATGGTAGGGGTAAGAATTAAAGGTTTTAATAATTATTCAGATCAAAAGAAGAAGGTTTTTATTAAATACTAGTAAAAAATTGTTTCTTTTACATAATTTTAAGTAGAAAGCCTAGTTTTCTTTTCTTTTCCTTCTTTTTTTTTTTTTCTTTAATTTATTGATTATGGATGTAAGAAGCTAGTGGTTTAATATGAAAATGCCCAAAAACAATTGGTCAGCTTTTAGCTGAGTGGGTAGGGTTGGTGGGCATGGACTTTGCTGTAATCTGCTGGGTTTTTATAGTTAATTACACTTATTAGGAAAGGCATCAAACAATCCGACTGAACCTTAGATGCCATAAGGTCAGCATTTTGGGTTGAGATTCTGATGAAGCATTGTCTTTTTTTATTTTTTTTTTAATTTCTAGATTTTTGTTTTTAATTTTATTTAGTTCATAATCTTCAATTTACAACCACTATAGGAATTAAAATTAGGTCTGCAGCTTATATTAAAACAATGGCATGTGGTTAAATAGGAAAGGAACACATGATAAGTTTATTTCGTGAATATGACTACTGCTTGCCCCTTAATACTATAGTGCCCTCTCGTGACCAATCTATGGATTCTTTAAGTTTTTATACTTAAGTTAACCATAAGTTAGGCTGGTGGTTCTAAATGTTATACTATGTTTTGTTATTTATTTTAATAATCAAACCTTTTCTTGATTTGTTTATATGTGCAATTCAGCTTTGGTAAACTCTCCACGCTTACAAACAACAAGCGCAGGTGACACTTTCATACTGGAAAAATTTTATGTTTTTGGACTATCAATGTGATCAAATAATAATATATATCTTAAATTTATAGATGATTTGTACAATAAGAGAGGTCGAGGTCCGACTTGAGGCAAAGGACTTAATAAGTTGAATAAAGCCATTGGGAAGAAATTGTCAGTTGACATATCTCTTGATCATGGAAGACCTTTGGATAGGGTTCAATCTGCGAAGTTGTCTAGTCAACTAGGAATGATTGCTTGAGAATTTATGCCCATGGCACATACTGATTGGAGAAAATATAATCGACGTGAAAAGGAAATTGCTTATTCTCATCTTGAGGTAAGTAAACTTGAGTTTTTATCATAGTATGGAAATGAGCAATTACAAAGAAAATCATAACTTAGTTGTTCTTTAAAAAAAAAAAAGGTTAACTGCATTTTCTTATTTAATCCTTGAACTTAGCAACTGGTTTAGTTTAATTGTATGAATAGTTGATTAAATAAATCATATTCTATCAAACATCATTCAGCAATTTAATAATTCCTCTTATGAATGTGCTGGTATAATTGCAAGGTTGATCTTCTTTTAGTTCAAATGATAAAGCAATCGTTTAAGATCCTTTCTATATTAGTGACAACTTTTTCTGCCCATCTTTTTTTTTCTTAATATTTCTGAATTCTGAGGTAGGGACTACTTCTAATAAGCTACAGTTACAAAAATGGCATATGAGATTTCATGAACAGAGAATTGGCAAGATGGTTTTAAGCATGGATGTTGTGAAAGATATAATTAGTTGTTCTCTGAGTTGCAGCAACCTCTTATTCAACTCCTTCCAATTGAGCATCTAGTGATTAAAATTAGTCCTGAAATTTATATTTGCTTGTTTCCTTGCAATTGAGTATCATGCTTGCTTTCTTGTTAATTTATTGATGCATTTGGAAGTTACAATTTTGAGAAATGAAGCTGTATTGGACAAAGTTGATGGTATTCTAAAAGGTAGGAACAAGGATACACGTTATCGATGGCATCAACATTTTTTGAAGTATGCCACTATTGAGGAAGCTCGTATGAACAAACCTAGAAGAGCAACTGATAAGGAATGGGAAGACCTTTGTGATTACTGGTCTGATCCAAAAGTTCAGGTTTGAATCCAAATACTTTCTGATGAACCCTACAAACTGATTTGCTACATAATTTGTGGTTTGATTTTTTTTTTTTTTTTTTCAATTCTATATAGGAAAGATGTGTTAAAAATGCTAATAATCGATCAATGCTGAAAATTTTGCACATCCAAGGATCAATGTCCTTTGTTGCACGACGACATGAAATTGTATATGACTTTACCTATTCTGCATAATTTCATTTTTCCTATCAAATATGTTTGTCCAAATTAACAAGTTCATAAAAATTATATTTAACTTAAATAATGTGGATCCAATGTTGAAAATTTGTTGAGGGTAGAAGTTGTTCTTAGGTGCAGTGGGGATTGGCATATTTTGGTGCTTGGTTTGAATGTTTTAAAGGCACATGTCTTATACTATCATTTCATTTGAGCCTTGTTACTTCTTTCGTAATGATTGTTCTGCTTATTGTTTGACTTATTTTCAAATTTTAAGTACTCTGTGATAATTCATGTGCATGCTAACTGTTGCTTCATAACTAATTAAGGGTTTGTCTCATATAATACATTTGATAATCACACTAGTCTAGAGTTTTAGAACTAACTTTTGCAACTTATTTTTCAGGTTTTTTGGCACTTGATTGTAGATATGCGTGGCTCTTTTTGTAGACTTCTTAGAATGGAAAGTCGCAACAAAGCATCTTTGGTATAGTTCTTTTTGGTGCGGACAAGGCTTAGTTGGTGTGTCCTTTGTAGGTCTAGTAGATACAATAGTTAATATGTAAATAGTTGAAATACTATATTTTGTCGCTAAAATATTCCTTTTTGCGACGATTTAGCTCTTTCCTCGCGTACATCCTTTAGCTATGGAGCTTCGGCGACCACTGTAGCTACATTTATTTGTCGTCGCAATAAGGTTTTCGCAACGATTCTTCTGTTTTTAACGACAACATGTTTCGTCGCTGTTTACCAAATTGTTGTAGTGCATGTCAGATTATATCTCAATCTAAAGTAAAAGAAAATACACTTTCAGATGCATAAGAGTGGTTTACACACAGGCTCAATAATGAATTTTATTTATTAAATTTCGAAATATTACTTATTAACATTTAAATTAATTAATTTAATAAGTAATAAAATTAATAAACTAAAATAATTTACATATTAAATATTTTAATAAAAAATATTTAAAATAAGATAAGTATTATATAAAATAAAAAAAACTAAAATAATTTAAATTTTATATTAAAATAAATAAAATAATATAATTTACAAATATATCAAAACTAATGTTTATATTATTAACAATGAAATCATGTTTGGCTAATGGAGGTAATAGTAAATATTAATTTTCTAATAATAATAAATTATGTACGGCGAATTATAGTGACAAATTTATGGGTTTATTGGTTTGGATTCGATTGTTCATCGTTTTAAACTTGATTATTTATCGCATATTCATCACCTATAAGTTCAATATGTATAGTTTGATTGGTCATCGCGTGTCTATTACTATAAGTTTAATTTAATAAGTAATAAAACGAATAAAATAATTCAAAATATTTAATATTTTAATGAAAAATATTTAAAATAATGTAAACGTTATATAAAATAATAATAAAAAATAAATCAAATTAAAATAATATTAATTTTATATTAAAATAATATAATTTATAAATATATCAAAACTAATATTTATATTATTAATAACAAAATTTTGTTTGGTTGACAGAGATAATAGTAAATATTATTTTTCTAATAATAATAAATTATGGATGGTAAATTATAGTAACGAATTTATAGGTTTATTGATTTGAATTTAATTGTTCATTATCTTAAATATGATTGTTATTATATGTCCATTACTTATAAGTTCAATTTAATAAGTGATAAAATTAATAAAATAAAATAATTTAAATTTTTAATATAAAATATTTAAACTAATATAAATATTATATAAAATAGTGTAAAATAAAATATAAATTAATATTTATATTTATATTATTTTATATTAAAATAAAGAAAATAATATAATTTACAAATATATCAAAATTAATGTTTGTATTATTAATAATAAAATATTATTTTATTGATGGAGTTAACAGTAAATATTATTTTTATAATAATAATAAATTATATATGATGAATTATAGTGATGAATTTATAAGTTTATTGATTATAATTTAGTTGTTCACCGTTTTAAACTTAAATATTCATCACATATTTATTACTTACAAATTTGATGTTTATATTTTGATTAATCATTGTTTTAAACTTTATTGTTTATCTTCTTGAACATAATTGTTTATCAATTTGAACTTGAGTATTCATTATATGTTCATCATTTATAAATTCAATATTTATATTTTAATGGTTCATCGTTTTAATTGTTCATAGCTTATAGGTCATTGTTTCTGCTAAATTCATCATTTTCAACATTCAATAACTTCATTTTTTCTCTTTATATTGCTCATTTTTAGTTTAATCTTCATTTTCAACCTTTTTGGAATGAATTTACACGACACAATTTTTTTAACCTTTTTTTACGTATTAAGTTATTTAATTATTTTATTAATATTTAAGTTAATTAATTAAGTTACATATCCATAGTCTTTGCCCTTAATTTAATAAGAAATAAAATTAATAAACTAAAACAATTTAAATGTTTATTAGTTTAATAGAAAATATTTAAAATAATATAAATCAAATTAAAATAATATAATTCACAAATATTTTTTTCATCCAAAAAAATTAATAACAAATAATTAAAACACTCAAAAAGTTTTCTCTCGTAAAATATTCGTAATCTTTATTCTATTTTTTTTCTTTATTTGAATAGTTAAAAAATAAGAATAAGAAGAAAATGATGATGATAATTAAAATTTGTTAGGGACAAAAAGAAAAAGAAAAAAAGAAAGTTTTATTTTGTAAATAAGACAATTTTTATGTGCGTAAAGAGAATAGACATTGTTCTACATAGGCTTGACAACAAGACGGAGTGGGAGGTAGAGAGTATGATCCTCATCTCTATTCCCATCAAACTAATAGGGATAAATTTATCCCGGTCCTAATTCCCCATCCTAATGAGGTTCTCTATCTCCATTAAATTTTTTAAAAACTTAAAAATTAAAAAATAATAAATAATAATACTGCAAATTTTCATAATAGAATAGTTAATTTAACATGCACGAAATGTGATAGTACTTTAACAAAATTACTGTTATGTAAATTTAAAAGTTCAGAAATTGAAACAATAACAGTCATAAGCATCCATACATAACATAAAAAAATTATGCATTTTGAAAAAATTAAATAATTCATAAGTTAGATTAGTACATAAATTTAATTAATATGAATACATAATTTTATTAAATAAATCAGTTATATTTATTATTAAGATAATTTAAATTAATACATAAATTTAATATAATATATTTTTTATTATAATAAATATAGTAAGATATACATAATTTAATATTTAAAACTTATATATATATAATTTCATTCTCATCTCCATGAAGATCGGAAAATTCTCACCCTATTCAGGGTAAATTTCAACAAAGATTGGAGATTCTCCATCCTATTGCCAAGTATAGTTTTAGAAGGTAACATTCAATGTAACAAACTCAATCTGTTAAAGATGATTAACATTCTATTATTATATTAATGTTCTAATGTTGGCAATGAACCCTAATATATAATATAAATTAGTTTTGAATAGGAAAAAAAAATCAAATTAAGTAATAATATTAATTTTATAATATTTTTGGGTGAATTTCGTCAACGGTACCTCAATAATATAAATTGTAATAACTCAGTATTGTAAATATTATTTATAACACAAAAGTATCTCAATTATATAAATTATTACAACTCAGTATCTTAAAAATTATTTATAATACAAAAGTACATCAACTTTATTTTGTAACTAAATAGTACTTATGAGCTTTACTATTGGAACTCGTTTAGCATTGTGTTTAGAAAAAATACTTTTCGAAAAAAATTTATATTTTTAACTTTTATGAGTTTTGAAAACTATTTTTGGTAGATTCAAATAAATATATATTTAATCTATAAGTAGATTTAAAAACAAATTCATAAAAAATTAAAAAAATAGATAATTAAATTAAAAAATTCAAAATTTGCTTGTGGAACACTCAACAACACTTCCAAATATTTCCTTAATCTCTTTAACAGAAATATGACATAAAATATCTAGATTAATTTTAATAAAAATAAAATTAGCTATAAAATTTATATAAGATAAATTTTAATTTTGTTTTATTTTTATTAAAATTTATCTGATGTGAATATTTGATATCACACTTATGTTAGAAAAACTACAGTTAAAGACGAAAATATTATTTAATTACAAAATAAAAATTGAAATATTTTTGTATTATAAAATAAAAATTAAAATATTTTTATATTACAAATAATATTTGAGCTAATGCGATTTATATAATTTAAGCATTTCTTTGTTAGAAATAATTTTTGAAATAGGAGTTATATAATTAAAATAAATGACCATATTCTACCAATATTTTTAGAAAGTGTTTGTAAAAACTGAAAAGACTTGCAAAGGTAATTTCCAAGCGGCTACAACACGTTTCTTGCGTCATTACTGTGACGGCAGTATTCTTAAAGATGCTGACGTCTTTCGCCCCATTATCCACCGTTCATTTTACCCGATAAATAAAATCATAACAATACATTACCGGTACACCAACAACAACACATAATTAATTCTCTGCATTAGTTGATTCCTTCTTTTAGGAACTCGACGCTGCGATTTAATCCATGGAGGCGGAAAAGAGAAAGCGGGTGGATGACGGCGAAATATTGGACAGCCGGAGATCGAAGAAGGAAAAGACAGTAGTTGAGGGAGCAGAAGCGGTGAAGGATGAAGAAGTGGAGGAGTTCTTCGCCATTCTTAGGAGGATACAGGTGGCCGTGAAGTATTTTGAGAAGAATGACGGCAAGAGGTGGAAACCGTCGTTTCAGGAGGAGGATTTTGAGGACGTTGACGGCCACGTTGAACGGCTGAGGAAGGAGGAGGATTGTCATGTCGACGATAATAAGGGTTTGGATCTGAACTCGGATCCTCCATCAGAAGAAGCTTCTGTTTGACATTAGTATTTTATGCTTTCTGAGTTTCTGTTTCTGTTCTTAATTTATTCGAAAAACTTTACACGTTTATTGTAAAAGATAACATAAATGATTTTGCTGACATATTTTTTACATGGAATTACTAATTTTTAAGTTGATCTGCAAACATATCTTCAAAAAAAAAAAAAAAAGTTTATCTGCAAACATGTTCCTCATGTCCAAAATCTAATAAATCTATTAATTGCAATTTTATATATGTTTTCCTGATGGAAGAAATTTTATTTTAAGAATTTTTTTTTTTGATGAAGTAAATTTATGAACTTTGTATATATAATTTTGAATCGAAGTCTTATTTGAATCTTTTTTGAGGGATTATTGGTTTTATTGATGAGAATTAAAATTAAATATCAATGTTTAATAATTAATATAATATTACATTTTCTTAGCATTACAATAATACCTATATTGATGTCCACTGAATTTTTATTTTTCAGTTAATTAAGATTCATATTATTATAAGTTGAACTTTAAACTTCAAATGGGAAAACGATATTATTACTTTATTATCATTATTATTTTTGTTATCATTAATTAATTAAATATCAAGTAGTCACCATTATATATATATATATATATATAAACCATCCACAGGCAAATCGGAGCGGAGCGGTTAAACCATGAATTTCTAGCTAATCCAAACTAGTTCAAATAAAAAATCAGTAATAGCAAAAAAAAAAAAAAAAAAAATTATAATTGTAAGTTTGTTATTAGAAGCGCGAATCACTTCTTCAATTTTGATTCAGTATAAATAAGCATTTAAATTTTAAATTCAATGCAAATTAACTCTTAAACTATATTATATAGAGCGAGTCACTTTCCAACAGACCGAGTTAATTCACGATTTTGATTTAAGGTGCTTAACATACCAAAAGTTTAATTACACTAGGTTTAAAGTTCAAGAAATTATTTACATTGAATCAAAATTAAATGGGTAATTTGCTCTATAAATTATAGTTTAAAGGCTTATTTACGGCCAAAATTTTTTGTTTCATTTATTTGCCTCTAGTACATTTCTTGGTTGAGCATTTTTCATTAGTTTTGTGTTGGGTTTGTTTCTTTTTAACTCATGATTTTTAATGTTTTTCAGCATACGTTATTTGTTTCTAAGTAACATAAAACAAATTTTAGCTGCCAAAAACGAGGGAATAAATAAGGAAAACAGAGGAGAGTTCTCTTCAATATGAATGATAGAGATCATGTTTAGAGGTCTAGCCTTTTTTTTTTCTCTAAAAATTCAAATTTATTGTTCACATCAAATTTTCAGTAGCCATTAAGTTAACTTTTTCTATGATTAAATAGTCATTCGAGGTCCGTTTAAGTTGAAATTTGGTGAGCATATTTGAGACAGATTGTTCTTCGATCTGAATGGTAGCATTTTCTAGTAAAGCAATGATTTATTGTGATGAAGATTTTGAATATTTATTTAAATATTTCTATTTTGAATTTGAATTGTGGAATAATAATTTAAGCCCGTGTTTATTGGTTCAAATAGGAAAAATTTTAAATAATGTCAAAAAGTACTAAAAATATTAAAACAATACTTTTACTTAAATTTTTTTTTCAAAATAAGTTAAAACACTTACAAATATTACAAAAATATCAACAGCCAAAAAATCACTAAAAAGTATGGGATATTTCTTAATTAATGGTAAATAAAAATACTAATTACAATTTTGGTGTTTTTTTACCGAAATTTACAGATTTAAGGTGGTTTCGAAATTATTTCTAAGTTTGTGGTGCGGTGCGCCAGTTGGACCGGCGAGCGTG
>CATIWF010131781.1:0-15306 GCA_949630135.1 Balakata baccata
ACAGGCTATAAAAACAGGGCCTTAAACAGAACTTGATAGCCATTAGCAAATAGCAATCAATCTATACTAAGAGAAACAGAACAACCAGCAGAGAACTTGAATTGATCTTTGAAGATGGACTATAAGCTTATAATGGCAGGAATTTTAACTTCTTTTTCTGTAATGGGTTTGTTGTTCTCCTTAAGAAGAAAGAAGAGCAGCAGAGCTTCAATCAAGAACGTGAAAGATGAAACTGTGAAGAGCTCAACTAAAGAAATGAGACAGTGTCAGATAGCTACAGCAACAAAGACTCCTGATATAATCATTGTTGGAGCTGGTGTTGCCGGTTCAGCTCTTGCTTATGCTCTTGCCAAGGTAAAAGAAAAAGAAAAATCATTCTATCACCGCAAACTATACTAATCAATCGAAACATGTTCATTAGTTTAGCTTTGATTGTTTCAGGATGGACGCCAAGTGCAAGTAATAGAAAGAGACTTGAATGAGCCTGACAGAATTGTTGGTGAACTCCTCCAACCCGGCGGCTATCTCAAACTAATCGAGTTGGGTCTCGAAGGTATCCCATGAATATAAATGAAATAACTTCTATTCAAGTTTCACAAATTTTTATCACACTTTTCAAGTTTCTTACATGTAAATGTGATTCATTTTTGTCTTGTATAGATTGTGTTGAAGAGATTGATGCTCAACGAGTTTTCGGGTATGCAATTTTCAAGGGTAGCAAAAGCACTAAACTATCCTATCCCTTGGAAAGCTTTAATTCAAACGTGTCAGGAAGAAGCTTTCACAACGGACGTTTCATTCAAAGAATGCGCGAAAAAGCTGCATCTCTTCCTAAGTAATCTTCGCAATTGCTATTACTTCATCTCTTAATTTAAGTACCAAAACTATTATTGATATCTTTCTTCATCCTCTACGTAGTGTAAGTTTGGAACAAGGAACAGTAACATCACTAATTGAGAAAAAAGGAACTGTTAAAGGAGTGCAATACAGAACTAGAGATGGTCAGGAGATGGCAGCATATGCCTCCCTCACAATAGTATGTGATGGTTGTTTCTCAAACTTGCGTCGCTCTCTCTGCAAACCAAAGGTAATTTAGATTCAGCATATCGAAAACTACAGACTGCATATTAATAGAACTTCTTGTGAAGAGTAGCAGAAGTTAATTACAACTTCTACAGGTTGATATTCCCTCTTGTTTTGTTGCTTTGGTGCTGGAGAACTGTGATCTTCCTTATGCAAATCATGGACATGTTGTTCTGGCTGATCCATCACCAATCTTGTTTTATCCCATAAGCAGCACTGAGGTTCGTTGTTTAGTTGATATACCAGGCCAGAAAGTACCTTCCATTTCTAATGGCGAATTGTCTCAATATTTGAAAAACAAGGTGGCTCAGCAGGTACATATTTTTGAATTTTCTTTACATGATTTCTTAGAATTTGAGATTGTAATATCACAATGTCAACATGACAATATGGTCTGCATATTTATCAGATTCCCTCTGAGCTATATAATGCTTTTATGGTTGCAATCGAGAAACGAAACATAAGAACAATGCCTAACAGAAGCATGCCAGCTTCTCCTCATCCAAAGCCAGGTGCATTGTTGCTAGGGGATGCATTCAACATGAGACATCCTTTAACAGGAGGAATGACTGTAGCACTTTCTGATATAGTTCTATTACGAAACCTTCTTAGGCCTTTACACAATCTAAATGATGCCTCTACCCTTTGCAAATACCTCAGATCCTTCTATACTCTACGAAAGGTGACTTACATATTACATTTACATGTGATTTGCATACTGAAAAATAATGGTTAATGTATCTTAGCCTAGAGTGCCTTCTTGTTTCTTGATGCAGCCAATGGCATCCACCATAAATACATTAGCAGGTGCCCTTTACAAGGTTTTCTCTGCATCAACTGACCGAGCAAGAAACGAAATGCGGGAAGCATGTTTCGACTACTTGAGCCTTGGTGGTGCATTTTCGAATGGACCAATTTCTCTACTCTCTGGGCTAAATCCTTGTCCTTTAAACCTAGTCCTGCATTTCTTTGCAGTAGCTACCTATGGAGTTGGCCGTTTAGTACTTCCATTTCCTTCACCTAAAAGCATTTTGAATGGAGCTAGATTGATTTTGGTATGCATCTTTCATCATTACAAATTCAATTTTTTTTTTCTTTGCTTTTGATTTCTCTTTCAAGAGTTAGTGTATTTATAAAGATATACAATTGTTCATTTTCCAGGCTGCATCAAGAATCATATTTCCCATAATGAAGGCAGAAGGAGTTGCACAGATGCTCTTCCCTTTAAACAAGGCTGCATATTGCAGATCTCTTCATGGTCGTTGAATTTTGAAAACAAATCATATCATTTTTGGAGTTTCAATAGGCTAATTTTGTATTAATCATTTAATCTTGCTACCCCTTCTTCAAGAACTGAAATTGAGTACATAATGTATATTGAGTTCACAGAAATTTATTCTTTTTATTCATTCTTTAATCAAGAAATAGTTATTTCCATGTAATATTGAATCATTCAATTTATCAAATGATATATTCTGATGTTTCTCAACTTTTTCATTGGTAGTGAGCTTTCAATTTTTTTTTCTGCATTTATTTATCATTAAAAATAAATTAAGGCCTCAGCAAAGGTATAACAATAAACATTTTGCTTGATTAGTAGAGTTTTAAGATGGTAATTAATAATTATTATCACAACTATTATCACTTGTAACTGTAACAACTCAGATATAGCATTGACATTGAGTTTTAGAGGTCAAAATGTTTGCTTTTATGATGACAACTTGTGCATTTAGTTCCATACCACAAATATACAATAAAATCAAAAGATTATATAACTCCCAAATCTTGGATTGATCAAGAAATTATGAACAAATTTAACCCTATAAATACCTCATGTTTCCTCTAAGCATCATAAATCCACACACAGAAAGAAAGAAAAAAAAAACTTATTTGATTCTGTATCTTATCTCTTTGATATACTCTATAGTTTCAAGAATGGTGAAGAGATCAAGTTTGGGTCGCCAAAAGATTGCAATAGAGAAAATTCCGAAGAAAAATCATCTTCAAGTTACCTTCTCGAAACGCCGGTCGGGACTTTTCAAGAAAGCTAGTGAGCTTTCCACACTTTGTGGAGTAGAAATTGGAATAATAGTATTCTCCCCTGCTAATAAGGCATTTTCATTTGGTCATCCTTCAGTTGACTCCATTGTAGATCGATTTCTTGCTCGAAATCCTCTTCCCAATTCTAATGCAGACAAACTCATCAAAGCTCATCGAAATGCTAATGTTAATGAGCTGAATATGCAACTAACACATGTACTTAATCAGTTGGAAGCTGAAAGAAAACAATCAGAAGCACTTAACCAAATGAAAATTTCTGGCCAAAAGCCATGCTGGTGGGAAAATCCACTAGATGAACTTGATTTGAATCAACTACAAAAGCTAAAGGACGCACTAGAGGTGCTAAAGAAGAATGTTAAAGAACAAGCCAGCAGGATCTTGATTGAGTCCTCTAATCCTTCACCCTTTTTTGCAGGAAATGTTTCAGATTATGAGAGTAAATTAAATGTGATTAATGATGCTTCTTTCTCTGTTCCCCATATCAATAATTTTGGTTATAAACATGGGATTTTTTGAGATTTTCTTCATCTTTATGATGAGGGGGTTACAAACTAGTACCTCACTAGTAACTTATTGCTCCATTAATTGTCTCTGCAAATTTTCTAATAAACTTTTACAATGATTTTCATGCTTTTGGATTGTATTTACAGGGAAAAATTCTTACAAGCTAAGATTAATAATACAATGTTCTTTGATGCTTAAGGCTTTTTCACCTAAATCTACCCTCAAAATCCTAATGGAAATTTCACGAGCTGATATCTAAAATTCCCATAGACAATTTTATTTTATTTTATTTCAGCAAGATTCATTTGGTGAGATCAAACATACTGCTGGACATTAAGTTTTTCATCTGCACAACTTTCACCATCCTTCTTGACAACAAGGATGAAAGTTTATGGGGTTCGGCTTCTTCAAGCATTTTCACCACCATCCTCATTGTTGGTCTTAGCACTGGAATTTTTGCTGTGCAGTGAACTGCAATTCGCAGAACTGTAATGGCATCCTCCTTCAGGTTCTCTGATATGTTGGAATCCACTATTTCAAGTGCGGTTTATTTGCTACTGATTTTGCTTCAAACCCAATACACAATGTTATGTTTTCCCAAATTCAGGTTCAATTGGCCTTTTCCCTGTCACCAACTCCATGAGAACTACTCAGAAACTGTACACATGGCTCTTCTCAGTTACCTTGCATGTGTATGCATACTCCGCATATCTTAGTGCAGAAAACAGTCAAAATATGAAACGGATGAGTAGAAAAACAGAACCAATCAAGAAGAAATGGCAGAAGTAAATAAATGTTAAATGGAGGCATGTATCCATCACTGCCTACAATTATATGACTCCAATTTACTCCCCCCACCAGCCTGCACAATCTTTGCAAGTCCAAAATCAGCAATTCTAGGCATCCATTCCTCATCTAACAAGATACTGCTTGACTTGACAAATCACTGGTTTTTTAACACATGATGCAAGTACTCTAGTTCCATTGCAGCTCCTAATGTAATTGCGTACCTCATCTCCCATCCCACCTTCATCGTGTTACAAGAATGTAACCTATCCCACAAGCTTCTGTTAGGCAGATATTCATAAAGAAGTAGACTGCCGTCCTCACTTGTAATGCTGCAATACAGCTTCACCACATTCACATGCCTAACAGCACTCAAGACCTACTTCTGTATCATATTCTGCTGACCTGAAATTCCTTGTAGTAAGCATGGCTGAGCTGCTATGACTAGTTTTTGGATCACTCTAAGTCCTGATATATTTAACAGCTAGTTCATTGCCATTACCAAGCACAACTTCGTACACATTTCCTGATCCTCCTTGGCCAATCAAATTCTCTGATTGAACAGCACCATTTATATCCTTTTCATCAAAACTCAGCACTCTAGAAGATTTCATACTCCACGAACTTAGTTTCAATTGATGGTGGTGGTGATCATGATTGTTCTGTCTTGACTTCACGAGCAACAAACAACCAAAATAAATTAAAAAAAAAAAAATGGCGTTGTGTATAGTTTAATTTTATAGATTCAAGGGATTTAAAGAGGAGTAACAATTTTTCTTCCTTTTTTTCCCTAAACAGAAAAATTAAAAAAAATTAAGAAGAAAAAAAAAAGGAAGGAATCCAGCCATTAGAAGCCCCTCAGGACTCAGCTTTGTAAATATGTATGGATGGATAGATTTGGACAAATTTTCATTTCTACAATTTTACATCATTTCTAAACCGAAAAGATTTACTCTCCGCTAAATTGGACAAAATTAACTCGCCTCCAACAAATTTACAGGGTGAAGGGGGAGGATGGTAGGTGAAGAATAGGGAGCTTAGACATGGTCACATTGCCCATAAGCACATTAGATGCGATGGTATCTTCCACAACTACAGGGTTAACTTGCATCACCTTCTCTGGCACCACCTTCTCACCATCAACCTTAGCCAGAACCTCAAAATGCATCGTGACTGTGTCAGGCTTTGTCCTCCACTCTGGGAAGTCCTGCAAATCAAACTCGTCACCTTCTTTCAACTTCTTCTCAACACCAAATCCTATCTTTATAAATGTTTGAGCTGACACATCTGCCTTTAACAATTTGAAGGAACCTTTTTCATCTGCCTTAGAACCCAATACAGAATATAGCAATCTCTGAAAACCCACCAAATTCGCATTGGAGCCATTTACAGAAGCAAAAGGCCACATTGTAGTGAAATGTTTAGGAGTTAGTACAGCCGTAGTTTCTTCCAAATTAACAGGGGAGAGGGCATCGGTGGGCTGAGATTTTGCAGGTGAAGATAATTCCACAAGGCCTGGAGCAAGGCGTTTTAGCTTGAGCTTGTTACTAGAAGAAGATGCTGATGATGGAGATGAGAGGGAAGTGGGACCAACAATACGAAGCGATAGGAGTGGAGCTTTTTCAGTGCGAGAAGCATGGCGTAGCTTTTCAGCAAGGGCAACAAGGCCAGAGGCAAAACCAGTTTGAGTTCGATTCAGTGGTAAAGGGAGATCAACTGGGTGACGCAGGCTAACTGATCTAGCACCCTTGACTGTAACCACTGCTCCATCTGCCAATATCACTTTCCTCAAGATACCAGCATCCACATCATGCTGCAGGGTGAGCACAATTCATCAGATACACTAGTAAGGAACACACACACACATATATATATATTGATAAACATGAGAATTGAAGAACGAATAAAAGATCTCATATCTCAAATTAATTAACAATAAATTAATTTTTGCACATTAAACATAGATACTCAAACAACTCAAAATCCGTTGAAGGTGTATAATTTCCTAACCACATCCTCTCAAAGTTCACCTATAAGAGTAAATTAAACCACATTTGAGAAAACTCAAAAGAAAGGGCACAGGCACAGAAAGCTTCATCTTTTATAATTGAAAAACAATCGAAAGATATCAAATTTGTTACTTCATATTCCATCTTTCCCCAGATATCACAAATCACCACCCACTCAATCAGATAACGCAACTCAAATCATATAAAACAACAACACAAACCAAACTTAATTGAAAAAAAAAAACTAAAACTTTCCAGAGAAATAAAATAGAAAACATACCGGTAAGGAAATGCGCATATCCTTGGCATCCTGGATCCAGATCTCCATTGGCCCAGCAAGCTGGAATGGAGCAAGAACAGGCAACCCATTATCCGGCTTCTCCGTCTTCTCCACTAACCAATTCTTATCACCAGGCCTAACATTTCTCTCTTTCTCGAGTCTAAAAATGGGCAAATCAACGTACTCCCATCTGTTCACATCCTCCAATAACTTAAACGGAATCACCTGCTTATTCACTTCAAGATCAAATTCGTATGCCACCGAGTGACCCACCAAAGCATCTCTAATATCAAATCCCGTAACCTTAAAATCATCCGCCTGAAATCCTAGCCCCTTAACTATTGCTTCCTTCAAATCCTACACCCAAATACGCAATTAAATAAATGACAGACACAGGTTTTCATATAATTGAACAAATTTGAAAGTAATGAATCATATACTTACAGATATGGCCTTGGGAGATTGCGGAGTATTGATATCCGGCGTGGAGAAAAGAGCGGCGGAGAAGGACAGAACCGTAAAAAGGACGAAAATCATGGTCAACAAATTGACGGATAACTTGAGCTCCATCGTGAAAATCGTAAAAATCGAATCAGAGAAGATTGAATCAAGAAGTGGATTTTTTTGTTGTTGTTGTTACGATTGAGCTTTAGATATGGAAGATTTATAAGAGGCAGAGAGTTCTCGATTAATGGCGGAGAATCTAGGAGACGATGACGTGGAAGTAATTGGCCAATCGGAAGAGAGAGAGTGATGTGGTCGATAAATATAATTGGTTCTGTTTCGTCGGATTGGGAAATGTGGGTCGTGATGACGTGGCGTAAAAGCCGATGGATCGAAAAGATTCCCGCAAAATTTAACGGTTTGACTCGTTGGTTTTGTGTGGTAGGTAATATCTTGTAATTATGTTTGTCTTAAATAATGCATAAAGTGATGCCGTTTCGCGGTGGGATAGTAGTCAATTAAGACGATGCGACATCGTTTAGTATGTGACGTCGTTTTCGTAAAGGATAAAAAAAAAGATTTGGCGTCGCCCGGACTCGAACCGGAGACCTTCAGTGTGTTAGACTGACGTGATAACCAACTACACCACGACACCGTTCTGGAGAAGTTTGCCATAACGCCAAATAATATTCAAGATTCCATTTTCCCTCCCAAACAATATTCAAGATGTAATTTTACTGGTCTGAAATCATTTTGTCCACCTTCTTTAAAGTGTATAGGTTAGAATAGAATCAAATGTTGAAACTCGAACTATTTCTCAGTTCTCACTGCCAAAATTATGTTGAGCAGTTGGTCATCAATCCTTACCAGAAAAATAGGTTTCCCATAACTGGATAAATTCATGAGATAATCCCTAGTTCCATTCTTGCAGGTTCTGGTATTAGCCAATAATATGCAAATGCTTAATTTCTGCTAGGCCATAATTTCATCAAATAATGTTCCTGAAATTGCTGACTCCGTTATTCTCAATCTCTTTAAGATTGAAATACATCTCCTTCATTGTTTTCAGTTAACGGTACAACATGAAAAAATGGAAAAAAATAAAATTGAACCGTCTTCAAATCTATTACTATCTTCTGGCACTCAATGTACATAGAATGATTTCTGTATCATTTATATGACTGAGTTAAATACATCAACATGAATTGACGCTTCTATGCTGAAAACATAAAGGACAGCTTCATAACATTACACGGATCTTGCCATTTCCAAGGATGGCTTCACCTAGCAAACAGCATTTCATCATATTTGTTCTAGTTGGCAACCTGCTGTAGTGGTGGCCAAGCAATTTCTTCATCATTTGTGTAGCCCTGGATAAGAAAATCCGTACAATTCTTTCGGCATCCATGGTTATATGGATTCCGAAAATGGCCATCTGGACCTCGAAGATATCCATATCGAGCAGCATTTGCAAGTTCATTAGTGGTAATATTTCGAGCTATCTGTACAAAATAATTATTAAGAACAAGAAAATTAAACAATTAGCACTCAATTTTAACATTAACCAGTTTCATTTCAAAATAATAATAATAATATTCTTTAAAGGTTATTTATTGTTTATCAGGGATTTGAGCCGTTGCATATATTATGTGGTACAGCACACAGTAAAGAATGTGATCTAATACATGCCACATGGCCACACAAGTATTTTGGGTCAAAACATCTTGCTATCTCTATGTCAAAACTGATTAAAATTGGGCGTAATCACAAATCAGAAACCTTACATAAATTTCTAATCATTTATAAAACATGGACTTGTAAATTGATTACCTGTGATATTTGTGCAACGGTTAAAGTTGTGGCAGCTAGCAAAATAAAGATGTCTAACGCCAAAAATGCAACAATGCCAGGATGTTGAACTACTACATAATGAATCCATCTTTCTTCTGCATGCAGCAAGTGCACAGCTGTCCATATCCCTGTTGTGACCAAAAAGAAAACACAGAATACTTTAAAATAAACTGACAGGCATCACACAATTAGTAATTTGGTACTGAAGATTGATAACCTATAAAGCAAGGAGATTTTTCAGCACGCAGCTTACTTTGAATTGTAATGACAGCAGCAAGTAAAGATGTCAAAGTTCCCAGGCACACAAATAAGAAGAAATCCCGTTTGTTCCTCTGAAAGATACACAGTGATGAAAAGGGAAAAAAAGGAACGGCGATGAGAAGAGAAAAATTCAAATCCAGAGAGCATATCACCAATAGCATCTTGATGCAATAAGGAAACTAAAGAGAAAAATACCATCACAGTACATCCAATAAGCGTTCTAAAATAATTGCTTTAAAGTATGCACAAGGTGACAAAAAGAAATGGCACAGATCCCTATGCCAGCTTTGCATTTTTCCACAAATTGCAGCAAGGTGACATAATCTTTTGCATTTACATAGGCTACTATTTGAATAGAACCATCAAATAAGTCAATAATTTCCTCTCATACAAGTATTCTGAAAACAAATCAAAGAAACCAACAGTCCAAAAAAAAAAAACTCCGTCCCAAAAAGATAGACTCGCTTCTATTTTCACATGAGTTAAAAAAACTTATCTAATATGATTGGAATTATAAAGTTTTCCTAATATACACACGTGTTAATTAGGGACATATTGGAAAACTAAGAAAGGATAATTCATATTTGTTGATAACAAGGAACATTAAATAGGGCACAGTAGAGAATTAACAAATTAACTATACTTCCTTAAAAAGGAAAGCAAGCTACAATATGGGACAAATTAAAAGAGGAAGTGAGCCTATCTTTTTGGGATGGTAAAAAGTATCTTTTTCAATTCTATTTCACTACAACTAAATTAGACAGCCAGTTTCTGACCTTCCCCACACAATTAGAAATCCACGGGCAATGATGGTCAAACTGCTCCACACAACGCTTACATGCAGGGCAGTGCTTGGAGCGAACAGGTCTAATTATCTGAACAGAAAGTTTGGAATGGATGCCAATTTAGTGACAGCATCTCAAGTCATATAGAATCTTCAGAAACAAAAAATGTAAGAATAATATAAATATCATCAATGTAAAGAAAAATCCCACCTTGCAAGTAGGGCAAAGTTGAGACCAATTACCCGTCCATACCGAGGAGTTGTTCAGATCAATATTTAGCAAGGGATGCTGCATATCAGCAAATGCAGTAGCAAATAGGAAAAAAGGGTTCAAATAAGCTAGCCATGAATCTGGAAGATATAAACGTTGATAAATGGAAATTGTTCAACCTCAAGAATGATGCTCCTAGATTTCAAAACATTAAGACTAGTAGTTCAAAACCAAATATCAGATAGACTGGAAAACAAAATTATGCTTCATATAATTGACCAAATAGCTATAAGGACCTACCCACATAATAATTGATCCCCAGACTGACAACCTACAACTCGCATACAAACACATACACAAATCATTCAGACGGTGGAAGCAGCAGGAAAGGAAGGAAAAGGGAGGATTTCAGTTCTTTCCTGGCCCAATATATACACTCACTACTCTTATAACTCTCACCGAGTTTTTATCCAAAAACAAAACAACATTCACATTCCCCTCTTTCCTCTCTTTCCTCTCTAGTTTTTATCCTCCCCATTGTCCTTTATACAACCATACAGCATAATTGACTGTAACACTTCATCTGTCACATATCAGTTCTTTCATGAAAGTTCAGAAAACCAATAATCCGTAGGAGGGAAAGAAACAGAGCATAGATTGAGAGAGAGAGAGAGAGAGAGAGAGAGAGAAATTAAAAAAGGACTTTCAAAGTTCAACCAGGCTATGGATCAAGTGGATTTCCACAAGAAGAGCAAGGAATATTAAATAAATTCAAACATTTGACCATAGAATGGCATGGAGAGACAGCTAATAGGTGGAAGCTGCAAACCTCTGTATCTCCATCTCTGCCCAAATCTTCAAGTCTCTTAATAAAACCTGGATCCTTACTGCAGGTAATATTGAAAAGAACTTAAAGATATTAGTTTCTAAGGTTAAATATTTGGAGGACTGAAATCAAGCAGCAAATATATGATAGAGATTTACATTCAGAGAAACCACAAATCTAAAATAAGTGGAGGCAAGAACAGGCAGCAGAACAGTAAATCACAAGTTTGAAATAGAAAACAGCAAACATTTGCCTTGCGCAAACCTTAGGATATATGGCAGTATGACAAATATGTTGGTCAATTAAACCTCATGCACTTAACAAATTAATTGAAGTAAACTAACTGATGTAATCTACAAAAGATGTTCTAGAGTGAACTATAGCAATTGAAAATGAGAAATAGTAAAAATTGATGTCCATCAATCTGCAGTGTTTTGGCGTATTTTGGCGTAATTTATAGGTAAAATGAAATACACAAGTAATTGAAGATGACTGACAAATCAATATCGAGAAATTTGTATTTTTTTTAATTAGTTTACAACAGAAGAAGAAATGGTAATATCGGAAGAAGCAAAAATTAAATGGGCAGTCAAATAACAAATTAAAATTAAAAAAAAAAAAATACTTCCTCTAGAAGCTCAAGAAATTACCTGCTACATCTGTAGAACATGATCACTGAAACAACAGCCAGTGAAAGAGTAATCCATCCCCAAATTCCAACAACAGCAGTGACCTTTGGAAGATTTGGAGCTAAAATGACAAAAATGATTTAATCATAAGACAGGAACTTCCATTGATCATCAAATTGAAACGTAAAACACAATATCTTACTTACCTGCAATGGCTGAGTTGATAAAAAGGAACATAAGAATGATTATTACTGTTAACAAGATTGGAGCATAACCAGTGTCAGCCATCTTCACCCTGCAAATTTTGTCAACCCAGTGTTTTCCTTGTGCTCGTTGTGCAGCATTAGACTGACCAGTAACAGATAAAGTGTGATTACCTAACCCAACACTTGCACACATATAGAGAGTCTCAAAGCATGATTCAAGATTTTCCCTCAATTGAGTGCAATGGATTAAACTAAAAAATAGGCATGATGTATATTATTCAATCTGAAAAAGTGGAATCATTGTTACTATATTTATATTTTCCTAGTCCAATAGCTAAAACAAACTAAATATTATCATCCAGAATGGCAGTTGCACTGATATGTGTCAAATACACCATATCCCAATTGCATGCCCAATAAACAAGTCTCCTCCGAAATTTTCCCATTTTCTTTCCCTTGGAAGAGAGTTTTTCCATTCTAGCATGCCTTCACTATCTGAAATTCATAGCGCCTGTCTAAATTTTTGTGCATAGTCATAACATGATCTCACCTAATGAAGGGAAAGTATTCATTTTCAGTCCATGCAATATGTCAATTTACCAAAAGAACAGAGATACTTCAGAACTATTCATTCTTGTCAAAAAAAAAAAAAAAACAGAATCAAGAGCAGAGGTTGAAGAATGCAAGCTGCCCAATGAACAGATATTCCAGTATTACCAACAAAGCTCAGCATTTAGCTACTACAATTTGTTAAGTGACTTTCGGTAGCTTGTTAAGCACATTTTCTCAGACAAGAGAAGGGGCAGGACTATTAACATCGAACAGTTAATCATTCCCTGCAGCATCTCATGCTTGAGCATGAAATACTCTTCGGAGCAAAGCATTTGTATAATGTCGTATGCTCCTCAGGCCCAAATTCCTTACAGGCATTCACAATGGCATAGCTGGTTTATAGTTCATCACCATTTATCTATTAAGGGCAATAATATCAATACAAAGTAACCTACAAGGAAAAGGGCGACACTCCGATGACCTTTATCATTTGCAAGCTGAACAGGAGTAAATCCAGCTTTATCCTTCATTGTCAGCTCCTGTTTTGTGCCAGCATGTACAAGCACAGTGCAAGCCTCAACATTTCCTGTTAATGCAGCCCAGTGCAAAGGTGTGCAACCTGATGGCATTAGACGTTCAAAATCAGTATTGTATTTAGATATATAGAGAATTCATTCCCGCCATCTAACTCAACCCACAACCAGAAAAGAGAACATATATCATGATTAAAAAAAAAGTACTGTATTATACTGTTTTTGGACAGAGGGCGAAATGCACATATCTTCAAAAATCTGAGCTTCTTCATTTCAAAGTTATGGAAGGTCGGATTTTTTGGCTGCAATGCCAGCTTATACTCATCTAACAGGTTTTTATTATTATTTTTTTTTTTTGTGGGAAGCGATCTCTTTGAATGTTATCCAAATTGAAATGTGGCATTATTTAAAATAACTAGACAAAGGAGAAAAAGTTAAGTTCAGAGGTTGGTTCACCCAGAACATTAGGTGATGGTCACAAAAACCCATAGCTACAAGAACGGTGAACCATTAGAGGATACAACAAATAAGAATTGAAACAGCCAAAAATTAAATAAAAACGTAAATAGCAAAATAAATGGGAACTCTATACTTTACATGAATACCTTCTTTATCCTGTCTTCCTTGGCTTGCATCTTGAAATAGAAGCAATCTAATTGTGTCAGCATAACCCTTGTACGCAGCCCTGGTAGATAGCATCATGACATTAAACTTTTCATTGAAACATTCACACACTTGCAGAAAAAATAAAGCAGAAGAAATAAAAATCAATCCGGAGCATGTATGATCATATTTTTAGCATACATAGTGTTATAGCATACCAATGGAGTGGGCTCCTTCCTTCATTATCTGGTGCATCAAAATCAGCATGATACTTTGCAACAAGGTGATTTAAGAAAGCTGTTTGTCCATATTGAGCAGCAACATGAACTGCCTGCAGCAGACAAATTGAGATTTAAAAAATGCATTTGTAGCATTAGATGATTGAAAATGCACAGGTTTGTGAAAATGATCCTAAAATTTTAGACAAGAAAAATTACCGAAACAATAACAGAAAAACCATAAAATACAAGAACAACAACAACAACCAAGCTTAATCCCATACTAGATGTAGGAACTTTCAGAAGGTTAAAAATTTAGTAAAAATGGTTATATAATTAATTGGCCTTCAGCCTTTTTTATTATCCTTAAAACTAAGCGTGAGGGCTTTATAGCCATATAGAGAAATTTTTTCAGCAATCGTAGAAATTGCCATTTAGTATCCAACACCTATATGGTATCAGAATACTGAGAGCCGAGCGTCCAGCCAACTTAATATATGTCAATCAATTCAATTTCAGCTGCACTAACTTAAATGATCATTCACGAGTTTCAAGCATCAACAGTATACAAACTGGCAAAATTCTTCATTAAACACCAAAGAATATTCAATAGAAGAAATGGATTAATATGAGGACGATATAAGAATTAGGAAGCAGAAGAACCATTTTCCCATAAGTAACAGAATCCATGAAGCATTCATATGGTATATGAGCAGAGTACAGCTCAAAAAACCTATAAGGACATCAACTTAGAAAATAAAGAAAAGTTTACCCTGTGAGCTGGGCTCACCTTTTTGTACCCAAAAAAAAAAAAAAGAAAAGAAAAGTTTACCCGATAACCATTCACATCAGTTGCCTCAACTCGACCTCCGTTTTGCAACAGCACATCAGCTACTGCAATCGATCCTCTAACTGCAGCCCAATGCAACGCAGTTTGCAGCATATTGTCAGCTGCATTCACATCACCTCCATGCTACAACAGCACAAGAGATGCATAAAACTTAGTCGCAATCAACCACAAATTTATATGAAAGATCAAAAGAAACCAAATTTATGCTTTTACATGAAGATAGAATAGACGCTACCTCGATGATATACTGTGCGATATCAGGGAAGTTATTGAGAGCAGCCCATTGAAGAGCATAATACCCGTTACCATCAGGCTGAGAGAGAGAAGCACCATCTTGCTCAACAAATTTGCGCAATTTATCAAAATCTCCATAGGCAGAAGCAGAATAAACATCGATCACAGTAGGTGCTTCGCCGCTGGGACTTTGCTGCGGCTGCGCTCTGGATTCCGACGACACTACCTCGATTTCTGAAGAAGCCATACGTAGATTAAGCAATGCATGCGGAACTTAATCCAATTAGGGCTTTTAAGTTATGGAGGTTTTGGGTTTATCGCCCTAATTAACTAAAAATGGCAGCAAAGCCTTGGCAGTTGTATTCTTTTTCGAGTTCTGTT
>CATIWF010131789.1:0-46147 GCA_949630135.1 Balakata baccata
CCTTGCACTTTGAACACGAAATTGCTGCTTTTAACTCTGTTAGTAAATTTAGATAAATTAAGG
This sequence comes from Balakata baccata, assembly GCA_949630135.1. Taxonomy (NCBI): domain Eukaryota; kingdom Viridiplantae; phylum Streptophyta; class Magnoliopsida; order Malpighiales; family Euphorbiaceae; genus Balakata; species Balakata baccata. Next base: position 64 of record CATIWF010131789.1, read on the forward strand.
ACCCAATTTTATGGAGGGTATGTCCTTCAGATTGGGCTATAGTATTCATGTTCTTACCGGAGCCACATCGGCTTGAAACTGAACAATTATTTATTTTAATTTTTTAAAATATATATAATAATATATAAATTTATAATATTTTTAAAATTTAACACTATAAAAAATATTAAAAATCTATTTTTATAATTTAGATTTTTGATTCTTCGTTCTTTTTAACATAGATTTCTACTTCTTTTATCTCTTACTTAAGGCTCCGTCACTAGCTGCTACTTTTTTTTTTTAATTTTCTTTTAATCAACAAGAGTTTTGATTACTGATTTGGATCGTCATGGTTATGGTGGGTACTAAATTATTAATACACTACAGGTTAAAAGAGACAGGTAAGCCGTAAGCACGTGGCTCAAAATCATAACTCATAACTGTCGTTAGGCTGCATCTTCCAACGCAATTACTGATAGTCTGACACTATTTTAGTGTATGAAAGGAAACAGACACAACTACCTTTGGATTGTTGAATAATGTGTTTTTTTTTTTAAATAAAAAATAAATATATCATAACATTAATGGAGTAAATTTTTATGTAATAATTTTTAATAATAAAATATATATTTTTATTAAATTTAGTAAAAAAATTATGTATTTAGATGAGAGTAAAATAAGAGAGATATAATTTATTATTTTACCCTTTATTTCAAAAAAATTAAGACAAAAGGAAAAATATCGTGTTGAATAGTAAATTTTTTTCTTCTAACTCCCTCCATTTTTTCTCCGTTTTAGAGAGGAAGAGAAAAGAGTTAGGCACTGTATGGAATAAAGGATTTAAAAATCCATAAATTTTATACAATTTATGAATTTTAAAAATTTTATTGTATGATTTGACTATAAAATTCATGAATTGATTGTGTAATTTCTCTTACTCATATTTGGTTTAATAACTACAATCAATGGATTTAACAATGAATTTCTAATTTTAATTTTTATTAAATATTGAAAATTCAATTCCACCATATATTTTAAAATTAAAAAAAATAAAATTAATTATTTTTTTAAGAGTTGGAAAAATATAAAAAATAAAGCTAATAGTACTCTCTTATAATAGAATATTTTTTATTAATAATTTAAAGCATATTAACACTATATTATACAAAACAACAACAACAATAATAATAATAATAATAATAGAAAATGATTTTTTATTTTTTAATAATTAAAAATATGTTGGAATATTATAAATTTATTAGATACAATTTTAGAATAAAAAATACGGCAAAAATCCTTTATTAATAAAAATTGTAGATTTTGGACTTGCTCACTTAGGATTATGAGGTGGAAATTGAAATCAATAAAAAATTGTATGAATCGAATGATTTTATAAAATTTATAAATTTTGATTTTTTTAAACAGCCAAATAAATTTGACTTAAATTTATAAATTATTTAAAATCCTTCCATTCAAATACAACCATATTTTCTCTTTCTCTCACTATTTTCCTTCTTTTCCTTAACAAGAGAAAATGAACATTCTTCTTATTTTATCTCAATATTTTCCTCATTCTCTTTTTTTTTTTTTCTTCTCAAACAAGGGATCAGAGTCAGTATGTAAGTGTGTTCCTCGCACTCTTCAATCACTAAGACAGGTGCACTGTGCACATACAAAGTTAACTTTCATTTCTAATAATTAGTTTAATATTGTGTTTAGAAAAAATTTTTTTTATAAAAGTACTTATTTTTAACTTTTGTTAATTTTAAAAATTGGTTTTGAATAAAGCATATAAATAGATATGTTTTTTTAAACAAAGATAAATGAAAATTCCTTCCATTTTAACTCTATATTTTCTCCTCCCTTTATCTTTCCCTTATCAAACAAGAGGTAAGAGTCGGCATGTGAATGTGTTCCACGCGCTGTTCCATCACTAAGGTGCACCGTGCACGCACAAGTTAGTTTTCATTTCTAATGATTCATTTGGCATTTTATTTAGAAAAAAAAATTTTTATTTTTAATTTTTATTAGTTTTGAAAAATTATTCTTAAATAAAGCAAATAAATAGTTTGAAAAAAAAGTTGTTTATGAAAAATTAAAAAAATCTGTCAATTAAATAAAATAAATTCAAATTTTATTTTTGGAATACTCAACAATAATTTCAAGCACCAATTGACACTAGGGGTGAGTATTCGGCTGGTTCGATTTAAAACGGAGCTGAATTTAGAAAAACGAATTGAATTGATGATAATTTATGAAAACCAAATTGAAATATTTCGGTTCAATTCAGTTTAATCGGTCTTGTTAACTAATTAATTAAATTTATATAAATTATTATTATTATTATACTTAATCAATTATAATATATTAGAACCAAATACCATAATTTTATTAATTATGATAAAATTAAACCAATTATCCCAACGTTATTAAGCATAATATATAAGTTATAATTAAATAATACAACTATAAACCAAGATAAAATATAATAAATTATGATAAATTGATATAATCATTATTTCATCGATCACCATAATTATCATAAATTAAATTTAATTATCATAATTTTATGAATTATTATAAATTGAAATCAATTATTACAACTTTATAAATTAGCATAAATTAAAACCGATTATTATAATTTTATTAATTACTCCAAATTAAAATTAGTTAACATAAATTAAAATAAGTTTTCTAAATTCATGGTTATATCTACTATAAATCAAAATAAAATATTATAATTATAATTTTTTTATCTAAAAATTATAATAAATCATTAAACATATATATTGGTTAGTTCAGTTTAATCAGTTTTTAAATATTTAAAACCGAACTAAATAAATTAAAATTTAAATAAAAAATTGAACCTAATAAACTGAATAAACCGAAAAACATAGACACTCCCTTAGTAATGAAAATTAGGAAAATATTCTAGACTTCTATGTAACATATAATATATAACTTTATATTGTACATATTTTCTAAATATAATATTATAACAGACAAATCAATTTCTTATATTGGATTATATCATGTAAACAAATCAATTAATACCACGTAAACAATTTAAAATATTATTTAGTATTATATGAAAAAATCCCAGCATTTTATATTTATTTTTTCACAAAAATAGAAGAAGCAGCAAAAGATATATCTAAGAATTTTAGAAAAAAAATATTCAATTTGTTCCGTACTAAATGTCATATGATTAAGAAATCATTAGTTAGTTTTAAATTTAAAAAAAAAAAGAGTGATTAATACTAAATTATTATTGGATTTAAAAACTTAAAATTATTAAAAAAAAATAAAAAAGTATATTCTTCATTCGTTTCATATTAACTATCGTTTATGGTGATTTCAATATGATTAAAAAATTATTAATTAGTCTTAAATTTAAAATAAATTAAGTGGCTGAGACTAAATTATACTTGAATTGAAAGAGTCAAAATTATTGAGACAAAAAATAAGAAAATTTATAGTTGTTTAGTCTCATAAAAAAAATTTTCTTTAATTATATAAAATTGATAGATAAATTAAATTTCATATTTTTTCAAAATTAATAGTCAGTATAGAACTAATAGAGTAATTGTTTAGTCTAAACATATGATTTTAAAATTTTATATAACATTAAAGGTAAAATTAAAATAAAAATTTAAATTTTTTTAATTATATAAAAATGATAGATAGAATTTTAAATTTTTTCAAAAGTTACCGTTAATACAGAACAAATAAAATATTAATTAAGTAGAACATTGCAATTATTGCAAGCAAGAGGCCAAAATCTTTATAAAATTTTCAATGTATACTATAAACTATAGGTAAAAAGGGTGGGTTACAGTGGGAATGAATTGGTTATAAATAATTGAGTTGAACGGGATCAGATTTTTATTTCATATGTAAACATAATATATTTAAAACTTAATCAAGATCTAAATTTTATTTTATCATTTTGATACTCTAAATAGATGAATTTTGATTTAAAATTTTATTCACAAATTTATTTTAATATGTTCTACATCTCTGTATACTCGGCTTAGAACTCACTCGTTTGACAAAAAATCATAAATTTACAATTTTATCTATTTTATTAGTATTATTCGATAACTTAGTATCACAAATCTATATATTAAATCTTCACTTTTTTCAAATCCATAATTATACTCTGATCATATCGGTATTTTTTCAGATATAATATGCTCAATTTTCAGTCTTATTGACTTATTAGATTTCGATTTGTGTGCATTAATTAATGTCAAGATAGCCAAATTTGACCATTTAAACATGTATTTATTAATTTTTTCAAAAAATTTTATATCAAAAACTACAAAAAATTAAATTTTTAACAGTTAAAATAATAATTTTTTCCAGTAAAAATAGTAATAAATATATATTAACTATAAAATTACATAATTTATTTTTTATTAATTAAATAATTAGAAAAAATTGAAAGTTTTTATGTTAAGTAATTTTTCTAAAAACTCTATAAGAAATTTAATAAAAATTTGAATAGAAATTTTTATTTATATATATATGGGTTTAAATTGGTGTTCATATCCAACCATAATTCACTCATATATTAATGTGTCAAAATAGATTAAATCTATTTATGACCCATTTATATTTAAACTATATATTTATAACTCATATCTTAATCTAAATGGATGAATATAGGTGAATTGATAGGTATGAGTTATTATTGTCACCTCTACTGTAAACACATAATTTGATTTTGTGCATTATTAGAAAATCAATATAATATCTAAGGGTTGTGTCTGAATTGGTAAAGTAGAGTAAATATATTGGAAAAAGTTTTCAAATTCGAATTCTACTAAATATGTTTTTAAAAGAGGAGTAAAAAATTCTGATTGTGACTAAAATTCGAACAAAATTATCTCAAATCATAACACGAATGAAAATACCTGTAACTAAATTCCGAACATAATACCTATAGTTTACATAAAAAAAATGAAAATAAATTTAATATATTATTTTACAAAAGTAATATCACATAGTCACAATATAGGACAGAGGTAAAAAATGGATTCTAAAGACGATTAAATTTGAAGTCGTAACTGATGATATTTCTTTTTTTGTTTTGGTAAATAAATGATGATATTTCTTTAAAAATAAAATTGTAACGGATGTAATTAATGATGGTTGAAACGAAATCACTTTCTGGCCTTCGAAAAAATAAGTTCATTTTTTATTATATTATCAAAAAATCATTCTTTATATTAATTTGTTTTAAAAAATTATATACATCCAAATAATATTTTTTTATTTCACTTCCTATTTTTAATTTTTTTATTGATAAAACTATTTAAAAAAATTTAAAAGAGAGAATAAGAGACAAAAAAAAAACAAAAGAAATGAAAAAAAAATAATAAAATAGTACTAAAAAAATTCATTATTACTCTTAAAATTAATGAGAAAAAATATAAATTTTAGAGAGTAAGACAAGAAAGATGATAGAAAGATTGTTAATAAAACTTCAAAATATAAAGATGAAAATAGAAAATTTGTTGATAATGCTCTAAAAAAAATTAAAAGTTTAATAATAAATTTTTATTTTTTAATGTTGAGAATTTATAAATCTGGTTGCGGTGGGTTTTTCCTACCGTTTCTCTTTGTTTCTCTGCCAGCATCCAACATGCTCAGCCATCCTATCTAGCACTGATACATACGGATATTAGTATGGACACAAATATTAAAAAATAATATTTATAAAAATATTAAAATATAAAAAATATATGTAAATATTAAAAATATAAAAATAAATTTATAAATAATTAAATTTAAAAATATTATTTTCGTATAAAATTTAATAAAAATAATCAAATTTATGGGATATTTTTTAATTTGTGGCTATTATGTAAAATATTTACTTACAAAAATTTCAGATTTATAATAGTTGTGAAATATTTTATAATTTTATGGTAGTCAAATTCTGGATGCACCCGTTGGAATGATGTCTGCAACGTTCGCAACGTTTAGCCAACTATAAGTGGTGCACCAAGTGCCACCCTACTCACTCCAATTCTCCCACCCTCCACGTGAATTGTCACGCGGCCATTACTCTCTCCCCTAAAAGTTAGCTTGCAGGGGTGTGCAGCGCACTCGCTTATAAGCCCAGGACCAACCCCAGAGCCATCCGATGTGGGATCCGTGACAGCTCCCCCAGCCAATCCGTGACGCCCTCGTCACGGGTGGCCCACGCGACCATTACTCTCTCCGCATTGGGTGTGCAGCGTACACGTGTCCGGTGGGTCCGGAGAAGGCTCTGATACCACTTGTCACGGGGCCATTACCATCTCCCCCAAAAGCGCGCCTACAGGGGTGTGCAGCGCACCCGCTTATAAGCTCAGGACCATCCTCATAGTCATCCGATGTGGGATCCGTGACAGAGTGCATGGTGTTATGTGCACCAAAAATTCATTCACACATACAAAACTAACGATGTTAATTTTCTTTTCTGTATATTCATTATTTTAATAACTATAGATTTATTATTTAATAATTGTAAATACATTACTGTATAACTGTATATTTATTATTTGCTTCCATGAATCAATTTTGTATTTTCTTGTATGTTTAATTATTTGATTACATTATTTAATAATTGTATATATATTATTTTATAATTGTAGATTCGCTATTTGTTTTTATAAATTTCTTTCATATTTTCATATATGTTGATTATTTGCTTATCAGGTTCAGATTCATTATTTAATGACTATATATATATTATTTTATAACTATAGATTCATTATGTAATAACTGTATATACATTATTCTATAACTATATATACATTATTTGTTTTCATGAACCAGTTTCGTCTTCTCTTATATGTTTGATTATTTATTTACCTATTCTAAATTTATTATTTAATAATTGTAGATATATTATTGTACATTTGTTATCTTTTCATCTGTATTTGTTTATTTGCCTATCAGGTTCATATTTATTATTTAATTACTGTAGATATATTATTTTATAATTGTAGATATATTATTTGCGATCGAACAAAAAATCACAAAAAATGAACATAATAAATAAATAAAAAATTCCAATAGCATAAGAACAATAAGAAAAAAAAAGAAAAATTTTATTATTTCATAAATCAAACTCTTACAAATTATATTCTCAACAAGAATAAATTAATCTATTTGTAATTGAACAAAATAATTAAAGAAAAACAAATCGCAGCAGTAATAGAAGAATAAGAAAAAAAAAATCTATGAAAAAATTGTAGAAGAAGAGTTATGTAACTAAGGTTGTTATTTGTGTAAAAAAATCAAAGTACATACCACAAGGGATCTTTTTGTTTGTATACACTTAAAAAACAATGAAATGTTTAATTTTAATAAAATGAAAGTCCATTTAATTAAATACTTAATTAATTTTGATATGGTTCATTGTAGGGGTGAGTAAAACCGAACCATTCTCAATTCAGTCTAATTGATTATGTTTTCAATATATTAATTGGTTCGGTTTAAAAAGTCACAAAACTGAATCTATATTAAAAATATATTATATATATATAATTTACTATATATTAAAAATATATAATTATATATTATAACATATTATATGTTATTTACTATATTTATATGTTAATATGTTATAAATTATTTAATTATATTATATATAATATAATATATATAAAATCAAATTGACCGACCTGAATCCAACCTACTTTTTCAGTTCAGTTTTAATTTTAATTTATATTCAGTTCGATTACTAAAACTTTAATAATTCGATTTTTAATTTTTTTTATTCGGTTTTGAACTGACTGAATATACATATCTATTTTATTGATTATTACTATATGGTTTTTTTTTTTTACTAAAAAATTGTAATAAATATATAGAAAAATGTAAAAAATTTCAATTATACAGCTGTATATTTCTGTAAAAAAATTTATACAGCTGTATAAAGCGTGGCACGCCAACCGAACCGGGACCCAATAATTTGACGTGGCTGGCCCGAGAATCCAGATCAAGCACATGGTGCGCAACGAACGCCTCAGTGCAACTTAGCATCCACTACCTACCGCATCACTTTCCTGAAAAAATCCATCTCGTTTTATCACCCACCGATTTGCGGACTCGCCCTACTGTCCAATAATGAACCGGTGCAAGTCTAGCCGGCGAGTTCAAATCGAAGATTCCAAGCTTCCCGATTACGCCGACGCAGATGACCAAAACGGCGTTGGGAATGACGACGAGAGGGGAGATAGTAGAATGCGATTGAGACAATCGGGAAGCAACGTGAGCGACGATCAAGAGCCGTTTATGGGCGTTAAGGTTCGAAGAAAAGCATCCCTTCACAGAGATGTAAAGGGAGACTACCTTGGCGTGCCTTCGCATCCCCATTTGATGAAAATTCTGTACAAACAAGGTTAGGTTGAATTGTGATGGTTGATTTTTTTTTTTTACAATCTTTTTTTCTTTTCCCTTAAATTGATGATTGATTTATGAGTTATGATTATTTTATTGGTTAACTAGTTTTGCATGTTTAAGTTCGTAGTTGTTTCACGATTTTTGGCGTTTGATGAGATCATTGTAATGATACAATTGTCTATTTAAAATGGAAAAATGTAGAAATTCGGGTTTATATATGGCATGTGGTAATTGTTCAAGGAAACGAGAGTGAATTTGAATATTTATGTCTTCGATTCGTAAATAGCGGAAACATATTGGATAAGTTGTGCGTATGAACTATGAGAAAATTGGGTCAAATGGAAATCCTGAATAGGCATGTTGATCAACAAGGTTGAAAGCGTTATTACAACTTAAAACAAAAGTCTTGCCATAGGTGCGAATTTTTTGGTCTTCTTATGGGACAGGCAGTCGATAACATGCTTTACGGTTGTCTCATAAACCATCATTGATTGTTGTGGCTGATGCATTTTGCTTTTCTTTAGAGGGATGGATTCTAATCTGCGCCTTCAATTCTTTAATCGCATAAAATTTTTTTAATCTGGCTCAGTATGTCTGGCTTTCAATCTAGTTGGTCAGTGTTGCAAAATACATGAACCCCATAGTGATAAAGATGTGTTAAGTTTTGACATTTTGCTGAATAACATTTTCAAAATTGTGAAAGATTGGTAATGCGGTATACCTTAACAGTGATAAGAATGCCTCCTTCCACCTATTTAAAAACATTAGAGAAATCTGATATCAATATAGGTCATAATGTACTTGTGGGATTAAAGATTGGAGAGAAAAAAGTGGTCATGTGGTTCTCATTGGATTGCGAATCACAAGTTAAAAATACACTTATGCTGGACTGAATGGTACATGCATGAAAAACTGAGAGTGCTGTTTTCACTCCAGATGATCTGAGGAGCAGACAGGAGTATTAAGTAGATGAGTTTTTCTCTTTGTAAGGGACTGGATTTCAGGGACAAGTTAAACTTTTCCTAAACTATATACCCCCTTTTATTTAATTTCTGCAGGTGACAACAAAGTTCTCTTTGCAGATAAAGTTTTGAAATTCACTGGTTCAGGGAAAATGAAACGGCGTGTATTACTAATTACAGACTTTGCCATTTATATCGTTGACCCGGAGACTGATGCACTTAAACGGCGCATAGCATTGGCAGCTGTGGAGAAGTTATTTTTAAGCGAATTAAGTGATAATTTCTTTTCAGTTATCGTTCCTACAGAGTATGATACGCTTATGGCCAGTACTCGAAAGACTGAAATTGTCACTGTGTTAGTTGAAGCTGCGAAAAATACATCTGACTATGATCTTGATGTGGTTTTCTCCAATAGGTAAGGAACTGCTGATGTCACTTGTTTTTCTATTATTTTATTATTCAATGTATTAACTTTTAGTAGGGCTTTCATAGGTTCTGCGCATCAGATGTTTTGTGCAGAGACCAGCAAGGATTAGCACTATTGATCCTTATTGGGATGATGTATATATGTAGTGCTCGATAAACTTCTTATAGCATAGAGGGACTTTGGTATGAGCTATTGTATCAGGCTTCTGCCACTAATTTCTTTTTAGCCCTTTTGTTGCATGTGTATGTGCACGTGCAGATTAAGGGAGCTGGTGATACTTAGAAGGGGATAAAATTTTTTGTACGTATTTGAGGGAGAAGTAATATGTGTTGGATTTAACCACAGTAGGTTTTTTTTTGGCTTTAGAGCTCAATGTTGGCTTTGACAGTAGTTTGTGTGGCTTTAGAGCTCATGAATATTATGAGATATCTGTTATTATTATTGTTTAAATACATAGTTGTTTAAGGAGATGCCATTGAAATTTGTTCAGTGTGACTGTGATGTTCATACTGAATTGCTGATGTACCTTATCTTTGCAGCTTTGAGTATCGTGCAGCTGCCGAATTGGTGAAGGAAGTTCAATTCGAGGAAGTTGAAGGTTAGTGAAGCTAGGTTCCAAGTTTTACATTTTTTTTTTGACTGAGATATTATTCCAGCCATTATAACTAGCGCATAGCTGCAATTTTCTGATTATTCAATTTTGTATTGCTCTATGCTCTCGCCTTTCTGTGTTTTAATAACTCTTTTGTTTTGATCTTCTTTGAACATTAGGTGGTATTAAAACAAGAATTTTGAGGAAGTGAATTGCAGCATGTAGATGCCTTTATATGTTTGTAATTGTAAACTATGTCGGAGTCGGAGAGCAGTAATGTTCATTGTAAATCGTTAATATTCATTGCACCGCGAGTACTACTTAGCATCAAGGTCAATCCCCCACTTAAAAAGAAAAAAGTTTGTCTTTATAATGCTTTTAAGTTGAAATTTTTTTTTTTTTTTGGGCTGTCATTCTTATAGCAAAAGGATGATAATTGTTTCATGTAAACGAAATTCTTTTGGACATGAATGAGGTAGATTAGTTTGAGTTTGTCGTTTGAAAGTAAATTAAAATTGTTTCTTTGCTGATTCTTTTAAATTTCAGTCTAATTGGACAGCAATAGATTGCTTTAACTTTATGTGTGTGTATGTGCATCTTTTCTTTTGATCTTCTTTGAACATGTCCTTTTATTTTTATTTATTTATTATATTTTTTGGTTGAGACTAGGGTGGCAATAGCAACTTATACCCATTAATCCATCCATTTAATTTAGGGCTACGGTATGAGTTATAAATGGTTTCAATTCATTTTAATCCACCAATATATAATTTTAATCCACCAATATATATTGGTGGATTAGGGTTGGATATGGATATCTATTTAAACTTATATATAAATTAATTTTTTTTTTACCTTTTTTACTCAAAATTTTTAGAAAAATTACTTTAGCCTTTTTAATATTATGTTTATATAAAAATTTTCAATATTATTTTTTCAAAATTTTTTTTTACTAAAAATAAGTTATATAATTTTGTAGTTAATATATATATATATATATATTATTGTTAAAAAATAAATTTTTCGATAAAATTTTTTAAATAAAATAATTATATGTTTAAAATATCACATATATGGAGGCACTAATTGATGCATATGAATCAAAATCAAATAAGTTAAAGACAATCGGAAATTGAGTGTATTGTGATTGAAACAACACTAATATGATCAAAGTCTAATTATGGACTTGTGAAATTAAATTATTGAGTTAGACTGATAAAAGGGATAAAATTATAATTTTTGATCAAACGAACGAGTTACAAGTCGAGTACACCGGAATGTAGAATATGTTAAGACAAATTCGTAAATAAAATTTTACGATAAAATTTTTCCGTTTAGAATCTCTAATTGATAAAATAAAATATAACTTCCGATAAATTTTAGATATACTTTTATATATATTAAATGAGTTAATGGATGAGTTAGGGTTAAATGAGTATGTGTATTTATATAATAAATTAAATGAATCATAAATAGATTAATGAATTGTAAACAATCCAATCCATTTATACTCTATCTATATCCATCCTAATCCATCCATTTGCCAACTCTGACATATTTAGAATATCTCCATTTTCCTTACAAAACCATACTTCGATCAGTAATTGACTTTTAATTACTGCAATTTTATGGTTTGAGACCTTCTGCTAGGTAGATATTGGCGCAAGTCTCTAAACTCTACATGCGCAAGAACTAAGTCCTGGCTAAACAATACTATACCAAATGCCCAAGTTTACCTTTGACCTGAGCTAGGTAGTGAGGTAGCTAAACCAATTTAGGTACAAATTTTGTCACAGAAATAGACACTTCAAGTCAATTACACATTTTTATAATCAATTAGAATTATGCCAACTCAAAAAGGAAAAAGAATTATCATTAACAGTAGAAAACTAATAGCAAGACAGAAGAATCTCACTGTGGAGGTGGAGCTGAAGCAGAAGCTACATCTAGAGCCTGTGGTGTTGGGGTCGAAACAGCAATTTCTAAATTAGCTTCAGAGGATGGTGTGGTTTCGGTATTCCCTTGTCGAATTTCCTGTACCATTTTTACTACATCCTTCATTTTCGGTCTCTGCTCAGGCATCCTCACCACACAATTCATTCCTATTTGTAACATCTCCACCATTTCTTCCTCAATGTTAGGGTACCTCAAAAGCTCAACATCAAATACTTCAGCAGTCCATTCCTCCCTTACCACAGAATTGACCCATCTCACCAAATGAACAACCTCATCACCACCTGTTGATTGTATAGAAGATTTTCCAGTCAGAAGTTCAAGCAGCAAGACCCCGAAACTGTATACATCGGATGCATGAGTTGCTTTTCTAGAGTCTGTTATTTCTGGGGCACGGTACCCTGCAGTTCTTATTACTGGTGGTGGCATTGGGCTCATCAGTGCAACCAACCCGATATCTGATAAGCAACCATATCCCTCGGAGTTGAGGAAAATGTTCGAGGCTTTTATGTTTCCATGTACAAATTTCCCACCATTCATCGCGTGGATATGAGCAATGCCCTTTGCTGCACCTATTGCAATTTTCAGCCTTGTTTCCCAGTCCAAAGAAATCCTGCCCTCCCCTCTCTTTCCTGCAAGTTTTGAGAAGCAAATTCTATCATGAACATTTTTACAAGCATTATCAATGTCATATATTGGAGTAGAAGCAATTATCAAACACATAATGGACATGCAGTAACACATTAAATTTAGAAGTTAAGGCCTGCTATTATTGTCATTCTTGTAAAATTTTGTTGTGCTAATATGTAAATTTTCAGTCAAAGACAGATTAGAAAAGGCTTTTGACATACCATGTAGCATTGCAGAAACACTCCCATGCTCGTAGTAATCACACACCGTAAGTTTCTCATCCTTCGAGTAGTAATATGCTCTAAGTGCAGAAATATTTGGATGCTTGATACTTCCAATCAGTTCCATCTGTTGCTCGAAATCTTTCTTAGCCACACTGACTTCCTTCAATCTCTTTACCACCACAGTGGTTGCATCCTCAAGAGCAGCCTTGTAGGTTGTTCCAAAAGTTCCCTTTCCCAGTACTTCAGCAGAAGCTCTCAACAGGTCCTCCAAGTCGAACGCTAGACTACAACCTTCAAAGAAAACAAGTCTGTTGTTCTTATCTTGATTTTCTGAAGCTGCCTTCTTCAAAGCTACCTCTTTCTTTTGTGACTTTGTTGGTAATCTACTTTCCTTATCTTTCTTAGAGTTGCAGCAGACTATCACGAGAGCAATAACTGCAAATCCTAGTACACAGCTGCCTATTACGATCCCTAATATTGCAGATTCATTTAGTTTTTTGGATTTTCTTGATGGTTGAGGACTCGGCGGTTCAAGTGGAAGAGCAGGAGGAAGAGCAGTTTTAGATGAAAGCTGGTTCCCCGAAAATGCCCAACTCGGGAACCTCAAAAGAGATGGAGGCAAGTTTCCAGTGAGATTATTGTTGGACAAATTCAGTGACTGCAAACTAGGAATGTTTATATCAGGAATAAAACCAGAAAGCGAGTTGTTAGACAGGTTCAAAGATGTGAGATGAGCTAAATTTGATATTGAAGGTGGAATGCTTCCATTGAAGTGATTGTTTGAGAGATCAAGAATGGTAAGGTTCTTCCACTGAGAGAAATCCGAAGGCAGTGATCCTGAGAAATTGTTGAATTGAAGGTATAGGCCACTCAAGTTCACAAGTTTGGAAAAATCAGAAGGGAAAGGACCTGATATACCATTGGATCTAAGGCTAAGGATCTGAATTGCCGATAAGCGGCTAAGAGTATTGGGTGGGATAATGCCTTGAATTCCCACCCCAGGCAACCTGAGGGCTATAACTCTGGTATGATAAGTGTTACAGGTCACTCCTGTCCATTCACTACACACAGAAGAGCTATTGCTCCAGTTGATTGTGTGTGAATGATGAATATTATGAAGGAAATCAAGTAAAGCTTGTTTGTCATCAACTGGTTCTGCAATGATGGGCAGAGAAACTTCTCCAAAGAAGAGAATTGCAGAGAAAATGAACAAGATATCCATTTTCATCTCTGCAAGACTGAAAAACCTAACTTGTAGAAGCAAAATTGAAGTACCCAATACAAATTCTGGTCACATCTACATGAATCAGAGTAAAAGATGGATTAAAATTAGGCAAAGTAACAGAAAATGGAAAAGTTTTTCATTTTATGCAGAGACATTTCTTGTAAAATTTCTAATACTTTATTAGAAGCCATTGGTCAAAATTAACAACTCAAGTATGATTACAAAACCTACACCGTTAGTTATTTGTTGACTTTTAGATTACTCCTTTACCTAACTATTTCGATTGCTGATAAAAAAAAAAATTTTAAAAAAGAGAAACTTACAACAGAACATAAAATTTTCTGGCCCTAATTCTACTAATTTTCTCAGGAACCAAACGGAAGGTAATGTGTATATAGAAAGGAACTTACTTATGAAATGCAGATTGCATGAAGCAGTTCGAAAAGATCCATTGTCAGTCATAAAGTAATAATCTTGAGAAATTCAGTTAAGTCCAAGAAAAAGAAATTAAAGGAGGAGGAGGAGGAGACAGATACAAATCTTGAAAGAAAATGATAAAAATGATTAAAAATGATGAGTGGTATGGGCTGCTTTTGCTTTGGAGAGCAGCAAACACCCATGCATCATTAATACTATGTATTAAAAAACAAAATTATTAAAAGCGCAAGAACAGGAGGATGCATGTGCAGAAAGAAAGACCAATTTTTCAAAAAAGAAGCAAATATTACAAGCCTGAATTAACAACTATGCTACTTCTCTTTTGTTTCATTTGGCTTCTATAAATCTTTATTTTTGTATTTTATCAAAATTAAATTCATAAATAATTTGCAAGACAATGAGGAAAATTTATTAATATTTAATTTATAAAAAAAATCCGAATATCCATTGTGGACATAATGTTGTGTTTTTCTGCCGTGGATTCTTCTGATTTATTATTATTATTATTATATTTTTCTTCTATGTTAACAGAGATGTATGGTGTTGAGTGTTGACTGTGGGTGTGGAAATTAAATACTGTAATAATGAAATGGACGGTGGGGGTCGCATCACTGAGCGCATGGACAATTACAAAGAAGAAGAGAATAATAAATTCAACAGAGATGAAAAATATTGTAATTTCAATAGAGGAGATTCATGGATATTTCTTACCTATACTGATCATCCAATTCAGTAGGTTTCATTGAGATGAAAGATTTGTAAGTATTTTGTGAATAGCAGCCAACAGAGAGTTATTTATCTAACAAAGAAGAGTTATAAAAGGAATTTTACTGCTATTATTAATTATTAATTACTTAATCTTGCAAGATTTGGAAATCCATTCAATGATTTGACTCCCAAAGTTGACTTTTATTATTATTATTAATTTTCAACTGCCTGCGTACTGTTATATTTCCAAGGGAACCGCCAATAGGAAGGCTTAGAGTCGTTAAAGAATATGAGCGGCTCACTGGCGAATACCGACGGCTTGCATCGGTGTCCGCATAATGGCACTGTATGCATAAATGCCACCACGTGCTATGTTTTACTTATTTCAGCAAATTTCATTTATTATTTTTTTTAAAAAAATGAATAAATAAAATAAGAATTTACATGATAATTATTATAACTTAAACAATACATATATAAATTTTATCTAACACGTAATGTCATTTTATGTTTTTTATATTATTTTATTCTTATCGTAAGTCATTATGCCCTGCAGATTTTTTTTTTTAACATACCAATCTCTTTTTCTCTCAATTCTAATTTTCTATTTATTTATTTTTCTAATGGTCCATTTTTATTATACAAAAAATAGTAATTTTTGGCCATTTTTTATTTGATTTTTTATCAATTTATTTATCAAATAAGAAGTTATTTTACAAAAATTTAGGTTTTTTGTTTTGTTTTTTTTAATGCAGCGTTTGATTTTTTATCATTTTATTACCGCAGACAAAGTATTTTCAATCCGATAGAAATAATATATCAAATTATGATCGTCAATATATTATAAAATTGAAGTCATTGGTATTCTAATCACTATATTATTATCAAATTTGTAATCATTTAGCTAATTTATTATTCTATTAATCTGAGTGCTGTAAATTTTTTCACTGTTTCATTTTCAATAATTTTTAGTAGATTTATATCTATATTTTATTGACATATTGTTAATTTAAATTAATAAAATTATATCTTTTTTAAATAAATATTTAAATATAATGATACATGAAATTTTGATAATCCTGAGATATATTCTTAATTTGGTGTAGGTAGGAAAAAAATTTCCAATTTTCATGTAGCTTTCAAAAAAAAAAATTCGAGTTTGGTGTAGAAAATAGCATGATGCACGAGTTTGACTAGAGTATTGCATTAAATTATTATTTATCTATAATTTTTTTCTACAAAATTATTTATTATCTATCAACGAAAAATTAATTATTAATTATTTCTTATTAGACAAAATAAATTAAAAAAATAAAAGAAATAAACTTTTAGTAAAGTGGTCCGCTGAATTTTTTATTAAAAAATTAATTATTTATAATTAATTATTCAAATTATTATTTATTTATAATTTATTTACAAAATTAATTATTATCTATCGATAAAAAATTTTTATTATTAATTTTTTTTATCAAATAAAAAACTATTTTATAATGAATAAATTAAAAAAATAAAAAAATAAACTTTTAATGAAGTGGTGCACTGAATTTTTTATTAAAAATATTAATTATTAAAATTATTATTTATCTATAATTTTTTTTACAAAATTAATTATTATCTATTTAAAAAAATTTATTATTAATTTTTCTTTATCAAGTAAAAATTCATTTCATGAGTAAATGAATAAATAAAAAAATCAATGCACATCTATTTCATGAATAGATAAATAAAAAAATCAATGCACCTATGCGCACTAAATTTTGGTGCGTCACTAAAATAGTACTACTCACTTTCTCACTAAAAAGTACTCTAAAATTGAAAATAGATTTAAAATTACAATGTAAATAGTTTTGATCTACACTAAAGTAATAAATATCTCGATAATCCTTTTGTTCTGTAATTCTATTTGTTTTATAAATTATAAAGGGAGAAGATATTCAACAAATCAGAGTGGCGCAGCGGAAGCGTGGTGGGCCCATAACCCACAGGTCCCTGGATCGAAACCAGGCTCTGATATATAGAGTGGCTTCTGCGCATGGTTTTTTTTTCTGGATTTTTATTTTAACTAAAACGACATAGCGTACCCATTTCTTGGACTCGTAACCGACATTATTCGCATATGATCGCCTCTTTGGCTTTTAACTGACGTGTCCAAGTACGAGTGGCCTACGTTGGCGCGATATATCGCCAAAATAAAAGAAAGTTAATAAAAGCCGAAAGGAAAAGTAAATAGAAAATTTTGAACACAGAAGAAAAGAGAATTCTATTCTATGCCAAAACGCCATCCTAACCCACTGTGGGATAATATAGACCTGAAAACAAACGGGGGTATATTAACCTGAAACGCGTTCTTCTTCCAAACAGCCTTTAACAAGTTCTCTTCCTTCTTCGTCTTCTTGTTCTTCTCTCTTCCTCCTATGCGATATCAATGGACTACGATTTCAGGAATAGAACTGCTTCACCATACGATGCACATATCCCTTCATACCGGACGACTTCCTCATCTACGGCGCCGTCGAGCCACCCAATGTACGGACAGCCTCTCTATCCAAGAATCGGTCAACAGGGTTACACTGCTGTGCCGCCCGTAGGCGGCCACTCCTCTTATCATCAAACTTCTGCTAATTCGACCTCTTCTTGTGAGTCGATCCAAACTATTTTATTATTTTTTTTATCCATGCATTTAGTGATCAGCCATGATCGTTTGAATTCCAAATATGTAATTTTTTTCCTCCCGATGTCTAGCCTAGTTATTGTATATAGCTAAATTGGCGGATCTTAAAGCTAAGACCTATGAGCTATTGATGAGAATTTCTGATCTTAAAATTCATACTTAATTCAAATTCTCATCTTTTTCCCTTAGTAAAATTCAATTAAAAAAAAAACACTAAAAACTTCTCTTGATGTAGTTCCCTGCATTCTTCTAATTATTTATAAAGAGGAATTAGCTTTTCGGTGGAATAATTAGACCATCCAAACAATGCTCCTAATCTCACTATTATAAAAAATCAACTCCTTAAAGTATTCTAATTATTCTTCTAAGTTTGTTTTAAGTGGATTCTAATAATCCTCTTTATCTAATTCTATATTTTAATTTTTTATTAATAAAATTATCTATGAAAAAAAAATTAGTGTTTGATTTAACTGTTGAATATAGTTTGTTGAATGTAGTTAATAGTTTTTTAAACCTCTCTAACAATTAAGCAAAGGTGTTTGTTAAAACTTTATAATCATTAGCTGACTGCATTGCGAAAAAATTTTATTTTGGAGCTTTTTTCTATTAGCTGGTTTCATTTTATTTTTAAATTGGACTATTTTACTCATGTATTTTATTAATTCAAAATACTTAGTTTCTCCTAATTGAATTTTTCAATCAATAAATTATTTATAATTACAAATATAAAAATATTACAAATAATATTTAAAATAGTAATATTATTTATTTTTAAATGAAAAAAATATATAATATATTTCTAATTGCTATATATGTTATTTAACATATTAAGCATAAATAAAATTAAATTTATTTATAAATTATACATATATATTTTTAAATTTTTTATTTATAATTAATTAAATTTTATTATTTTTATTATCTTAATTATAGTATATAATTATATGAAATAATTATTTTATTTATTTATACTTTATATAAAAATAAATACTTCGAATAATATAAATTATATATCTATTGATAATTTTACATTCTAACAGCAACAGCAGCTCAATTAGTTTTATTAAACACCAATATTAATCAGTTATCAGCTATCTGCTACCAGCTGCATTCTAATACAAAAAAAGAAAAGAAATAGAGACAAAAAAGAAAGATAAATAATAAAATATTAATTAGGAGCTCTTAGTGACTCTTAAATATGAGTAGGGAGAATGTACATTTTAGGAAGTGAGATAAATAATGAGGAAGATAGGAAGACTGTTGGAATGTATAAAATTCTCTAAATTTAGGTAAGGAGAGAAATAAGAAAACTGTTGGGAATGTTCTAAACGGACATGATTAGAATGTTTTGGTGCGTTTCTTATTCAATATAAAAGTTAGCATAGTTTTTTTTTTTTTTTTTTAAGATGTTCAACTTCTAATGTATGATTAATTGTATTATGTTTGCAGCAGGATTAGGAATTTGTATTGCTGCAAAGCCAGAGTATCGGATGACTCATCCAGTATGATTCCATTCCTTGTTGTCGAATTTTCATTTAGCTTTAAGCTGTCTATGATTCAATTCTTATTGTTGTTGTTCCGCCAAGAATTAGTCCTTTTATGGCATATGGATGTACAGGTCATTACTTACTTCAAAGATTTGTTATCCTTGCAAGTGTCATATTAGTAGGAAGTCTAAACATAAGGGTTCTGTTTTATCACTTAATGTTTCGCCAACTTTGGTTCTGATCCTGTTTCCATCTTGAGTACCAGGTGATGATAAAATTTACTGTGATGAGTAATTTATCAGAATCTTTACACTGTTTAGAGGCTCAATTTTGATAATGAATGCTTGTGGCAATTTTTGGCAAATTATTTTGCTTGCTATGAATAGTCAAGTGGCTGCCAAAATTAGATTATTTTTCTGCCCCGTTTTGCCAACTTAATTTGTTTTGACTTCAATTGCTCTTATTGTAGCCTCGACTGGCACCACAAGTGGGAGATATTCCAAGGAGCAACTTCCAGTTTGATTTTGATCTTGAGAGAAAAATTTTAGCTGAAGCAGAGAAGGGAAGCCAGAACTGGAGCAGGCTTGGGTTGGAAAATCTTCCATCTAAAACAACAGAGTCAACTTCTTCACTGGTATGTTATGGATGCTTTGAACAAGCCTTGTAACATTCTTATAGCTCGTGACATGTGAAATTTATGTTTCTCCATTTCATTGGGCATCTAAAGCTTGATTGAATTTTCTTTTGGGATGGAGATTGGAATCTGAGATGGAACACGTTGGATGCATTTTTGGAGAATCCATGATAGTTGGCATTTCAAACATGGCCTTTTCTGGTCCTTTGTTATGTGATGTGACCTGTAATTTGATGATTTTTTTTTTTTTAAGTATTAAGTACCTATTATCATGTTTGGATAACCGCAGCTAATTATTGACAAATTTTACGATCTTAAGAGATATTTAGGCCTGGTTTGTTCATAATTTTATCTTCTTTGAGTTTGGGTTCTGAACATTGTTGCTAATGCAGGGTTCAGCTGCAGATCCCATAGTGAGCAAATACATTGCTTCAGGACTTAATCGAGAAGCTGTTCCTCTTGCAGTTGCAAACTATGGAGACAATCCAACAAAGGTAATTGCTTGAGGTTTTTGTGCTTGTTACAAACCTTCAGTTGGGAACTGATAATATCTATTTCTCACTACTAATACTATGTATTGGCTTTCCTTGTATTCATGCTGATATCTCCTTTGCAATTATCTGTTATTGCAAAGCCAGTAAAGTTTATCTTTGCCTTGAAAGCATGTGTTTCTGCCTGCTAAAACCATGATGTGCGTTTGTGGCACAAGCTTCCGAAAAGCCTTTGGGTTTTTGAGTTTTCCTTATTGAGCCCTTTAAGAGAGAGGTCATTTAGTCATATGAAAAACGCAATCTGTCTTGAGGGCTCAGAGTAAACACTTGAAAATATTAAGGGTTAATGGAAAGCCCTATGTGATCATATATGCACAAACAGATGGTTTCAAGCCTAGTTCCATCCAAGTAATTCTAACTGATGATTGCGTATATGTTCCTCCCTTCAGGTTCAAGAATTTGCCAATGGCTACAACCTCTTGAAAGAAATGGGATTTTCATCAAATAATGTAGCAGAGGCTTTACTTATGTTTGATAATGACACAGACAAGGCATTGGCACATTGCCTTAACGGATCATCTTGAACATACAGGTAAATGATGAGCTGTAAGAAAAACTGATGAAGAAAACTATGGTGCAAAATGGCAGTATATTTTCGTTCCTTGCCTGCCTTTATTTTCATTGTTAAAACATAAAATTCACTCTTGTTGCCATGTGTAAGAATACTTCATATATTTATATATAGTTTTATGTATTCATCTTGCTCATATGCGAATAATTTTTCTCCCCAGTATTCATCCGTTTGCTTCATTGTTTCTGCCCCGAATGTTGCATAATCTTTACCAGTCTTCATTGAGGGATTTAACTCATTAAATCACATTAAATTAATAGTTAATTTTTGTAATTGGTTATTGTTACAGTTATAGTCAAGTATTATCTATTTAGCATTTTTAATCTAACAATTCAATCGAGATTAACATTATGAGAGAGTTATCTATTAATTTAATATTATATAACAAATTCTAGAAGGCTATACTCAATTCTCCTTTGAACATGCAAAAGCCACTATTGGTCAGTCCTTCATAAGAATTGTTTCTCAAGTTCACATCAACAAACTAATTGGTCATATTGTAAGGCACCAGAAACAGCAAAGATACTCTAATTTACTTTCCATTCAGGTTTGTGTAGGTGCTCATTGATATTAATAGTCGTACAACTGAGGGACATACCTCACTCGAGTATCATTTCTCCTGTTACCATAAATGAAAGAATAGCATATATGTTAAACTGTAGCACACTTCTTCTTGCCAAGGTTAACGTATAATTTGTAAAGGATGCCTGCCTTCAATTTCTGTGGATTCTCAAATCTCCCAACTGCAGAGAAAAAAACATAAGCAAACGAAATCTCAGAATATGCAAATCAACAATCAAAGAGAGTTGCTCGATATTTTAACAGTGTCAGTAGTGCGTTCTGCAAACCATGTGTTTCATATTTTTTCTTCTCTCAGGAAACAACGCATATCAAACACCAGCACAAAGAGCTCCTGCAAGGAATCAAGAAAGAGAAAACAAAACCTTAGCTCATCAAAATTAATTCACATTCATCAAGCGGGAAAATTTTAGCAGATGGCACTTATTTACCCCCAGATGAAGCCACCCATAGATTTTTCCAAAGGTGGGCTGCATCCTACAGGGCGTGTTGAGAGAGGGATAGAGGGAGAAGGAGACCTGACGACCAAGATGAGCAGCAAAACTTTCCGTCATCTACATGTTTGACATGAAGCCCAATAAACCAGGATCCAGCACTTACATCATCATGTGCATAAGTGCGAAGAATAGATCTGCACACTCGATAAATTAGTAGTTGGAACTCCAGATATGTGTTTTAGACATGTGAATGATGCATCAGTAAAAGAAGAATTTACCTGTTTATTGAAATGAATTTTGCCAAAGCCCGCGATATGACATACATCTCACCTGAAGCATGGCGAAAGTACCAAGTCAAGAGAGAGAATCATGAATTACTAACAAAATGTGAAGAAGAAGAAGAAGAAAAACTAATTAAACCTAAAAGCTATACCTTTAGTTTGCCTATTCATGCTTTTAGTTGTAGAATGCACATGATACGATCACATAAATTTTGTATGGAAATATGAACATTAGATTGGTCAATAGAAACTTACGATTTCTTATCACCAAACTTCCACCAATCTGGTTCATACCATTTATGACTCCTGCCATTTTCAATGACAATGAGAAAAAAATAAAGCAAAATACATATATAAATCTTATCTTAAAACATTTATTTTTGTAATTATCACAGGAGAAACTCACGGTTCCAAGAAAACTTCACCCCACTTCATACATCCAATATAAACGCGAGGCTTGTCCAAGTGAGCTGCTAGTGTAGATCCAAGGGCATCTGCAAAGAAAAAGCAGCAGACAGAGATATGAAAACATTCTCACATCCACATACATGTTAGAAATGCTTCCCTTTAATTATAATTGACTTCTATGGGACTAGACTTAGTAAATTAGTACTGATATTCACCGGTTCTAATTGCTTTCTTATTATAGAACTTAAGCTGAACTAGAGTTGTGTAAAGCTGGCTAATACAAGGCATAGGTGGGCCACAGCTAGGGAAGACCATGATGTATTGATAATCTGGCTATGATACTAACCCATATTAACATAGATATTGTCATTAACTTTAACATACAACTCAGCAACCCATTTATCCACAGCATGAGCAAAGAATAATTTAGCCTTCTTTGGAAGCCCATCAGTTTCCTCCACATGGTTATCCTGAGAACAAAAGGAGTTTTAGACATGTAATTGAGATATAATCAGGGGTAGCTTCCACGTCTCATTTTTCCAAACTATCTCAACAACCTTAGGCACCTCATGCGAGGAGTTCAATACCCCAATGCCATTAATTCAAGTACTACTGATACTAGTTTCTAAAGTTATAAAGGAGAATTGAAAAAGGGGAATAACAAAGGTTATGGCATTTCATATTAAAATATCAGCTCATGATGGTACAAGAATGATGAAGTCTTTAGTCTGCTTATTTTCATCATCAATTGCCCTGTCCAAATTGTCCCCACGATTTTCAGAATTTTAATCATATTAAAGAATATACACTATATGAGATACTGAAATAGAAAAAAAAAATAATTAATGCAAAGAATTTTACTAAATAATGTAATGGTATCAAGGGACTATATGAGATAGTAAATATTATTTCTTCTTCAATTAAAAATTTTGAATTATATGCGAATGTAAAATTAATAGCTAAAACTAAACAAAAATAATGTAATGTTAGTTTGGAATAGATATATCAATTAAATCTGATAATAACAATTTAAGATCACTTTTTTTTTTAAAAAAATCTGAAATTAGTAAGGAATCAATTTCGAAAGCGAAAAAGACTCGAATAATATTGAATTCTTTATATATCAATGGAAAAGAAAATTTTGCTCATATTTAACGGCGCAAATTATATCCTGAACCCGGTTCATGATACATTATGAATTAGAATTTAATTGACATGTGTGAATAGCGGTGATAATATTATAAATATAAAGTTTCATTTGTTTATTAAGAAATATTCATTACTAATAAAGTAAATATTAACTGGTTTATTAAAAAGTTTCATTACGAATAAATTAAAGATCAGTTAGTTTATTAGAAATGTTCATTAGTTTATTAAAAAATGTTTATTATGAATAAAGTAAATGTTTATTAGTTTGTTGAAAAATATTCATCGCGAATAAACTAAAAGTTCATTACAAATAAACTAAATATTTATTAATTTATTAATAAAAAGTTCATTAGTTTATCAGTAAATATTATTTTTATTTTTTTATGTATTTAATTTGATAGGCAAAAAAATTTGATATTTATTAATAAATTAATGAATTTTTATTGTATTCATAACTAACTTTCAGTTTTATAACTATGAACATTTTTCGATAAATTAACAAACTTTTAGTATATTCGTAATGAACTTTCAGTTTATTTATAACGAACATTTCTAAATAAATTAATAAACTGTTGCTTTATTCATAATAAATCTTCAGTTTTATAATAAATGAATATTTATTAATAAAATAATCAATATTTACTTTATTTGCAATGAATTTTTGATTTTATAACAAATTATGCTTTCTGAATTAACTAATAAATATTTAAATGAATTTTTAATTTATAACAAATGAGTATTTTTTAATAAATTAATGAATCTTTTACCTGATAACAAATGATAGATATTTACAAAAATATCAATATATTTTGATAACTGTATAAATTTGATTTATTTATAAAATTATCACTGCTTGTCATACATTTAATGAATTTTGGTGCATAATACTATATAGACCGGAGTCCATTATAACAACTCATTTAATGGTGTATTTATGATATCATAGGTTAGCGACTTGTGGCACAAAATAATAAAAAAGAATCATATTTTACTTATATTTAATTTTTTATTTCAAAAATAATTATAAAATTTTTTTTTATTATTTTTATCAAAATACATTTTTATTGTTACTTTTTTTTTCTTGTCACTGAATTTCAAATAATTATTTTATCATCTTGAGTTTTAATAGATTTGAAATTTTTAAAGATAAAAAAAGTTAGTTTTAAAAAAATTTAATTTATAGGTATATTTAAAATTTGATATTAAAATTTTTTGATAATTATGTAATTTTTTTTTGAAAAAAAAATTCATGAAGGAGTCGGAACTGTCTGGGTAATGGTTTGAAATTCTTGGCAGCGACCAGTGTACACAAAAATTATCAATTATTTCAGACTTTTTTATATATATAATTTTTGTTGATTTTATCTTTTTATTAATCATCTTTTATATCTATATATATATATATATATGGAAATGAAGTAATATTTTCATTTTAAAATAAAAAAGTAATTATCATATCATAGTATACTGTTAATGATTTGGAAAATTTAGGGTTTATAAGAAGAATCAATTAGAGCCAGTGTCTTTATATTGAATTTATTAGTAATATTGAATATTGAAAAAGACTCAAATAATATTGAATTCTTTATATATCAATGGAAAATAAAATTTTGCTCATATTTAACGGCGCAGATTATATCTTGAATCTAGTTCATGATGTATTATAAACTAGAATTTAATTGACATGTGTAAGTAGTAGTGGTAATATTGTAAATATAAAGTTTTATTTGTTTATTAAGAAATATTTATTACAAATAAAGTAAATATTCACTGGTTTATTGAAAAAAATTTATTACGAATAAATTAAAGGTCCGTTAGTTTATTAGAAATGTTCATTAATTTATTATGAATAAAGTAAATGTTCATTAGTTTATTAAAAAATATTTATAAAGTTCATTACAAATAAACTAAATATTTATTAATTTATTAATAAAAAGTTCATTAGTTTATCAGTAAATATTTATTTTTATTTTTTTATGTATTTAATTTGATAGACAAAAAATTGATATTTATTAATAAATTAATAAATTTTTATTTTATTTGTAAATAATCTTCAGTTTTATAACTATGAACATTTATCGATAAACTAATGAATATTTAGTGTATTTGTAATGAATATTTCTCAATAAACTAATAAATTGTTATTTTATTCATAATAAATCTTCAGTTTTATAATAAATGAACATTTATTAATAAACTAATGAACATTTACTTTATTTGTAATGAATTTTTGATTTTATAACAAATTACGCTTTCTGAATTAGCTAATAAATATTTACTTTATTCGTAATGAATTTTTAATTTATAACAAATAAACATTTTTTAATAAATTAATGAATCTTTTACCTGATAACAAATGATAGATTTTTACAAAAATATCAATGTATTTTGATAAATGTATAAATTTGATTTATTTACTAAATTATCACCGTATTTCACACATTTAATGGATTCTGGTACATAATACTATATGAATTGGACTCTATTATATAACAACTCATTTTATGATGGATTTATGATATCATAGGTTAGCGAAGCCCGAAATTATTGGGCCATGACTTGTGGCCCAAAATAATGAAAAAGAAAGATAAAATTTCATATTTTACTTATATTTAATTTTTTATTTCAAAAATAATTATAAATTTTTTTATTATTTTTATCAAAATACATTTTTATTGTTACTTTTTTTTCTCATCACTGAATTTCAAATAATTATTTTATCATCTTAAGTTTTAATAGATTTGAAATTTTTAAAGATAAAAAAAGTTAGATTTAAAAATTTTTAATTTATAGGTATATTTAAAATTTGATATTAAAATTTTTTGATAATTATGTAATTTTTTTTGAAAAAAAATATTCATGAAGTAGTCGGAACTGTCTGGTTAATGGTTTGAAATTCTTGGCAGCGACCAGTGTACACAAAAATTATCAATTATTTCAGACTTTTTTATATATATAATTTTTGTTGATTTTATTTTTTTATTAATCATCTAATAAATATATATATGTGTGGAAATGAAGTAATATTTTCATTTTAAAATAAAAAAATAATTATCATATCATAGTATATTATTAATGATTTGGAAAATTTAGGTTTTATAAGAAGAATCAATTAGAGCCAGTGTCCAGTAGCAGTAGCAATTAGTTGATAGTCAAAAGGCTCAGGCAAGAATTCATGTTTTGGTTGTATGTGTTTGTCACCATATTAATAATTTCTCATTATCTAGTCAACAATACCATAATATATAAATAAATGGAGACAATTTTTTCATGCAAGAATAAAAACAAAGGATATTCCAACAGCAATCCCTCTGGATTCACCTAACATATTTGGATTGTATATTTAAATAAATTCATAGTTTCATAGTCAAATCAAACAATGATATATTTAATAATTTATATATATATATTATTGTATTATTAGATTAATTTAGACTGATTTATTATATAATAAATATTATTAAAAATATTTTTTTTGTGTATTATATTGACAATGTATTGATCTTTTCCTTTGTTTATTTCTTATTTATGTACATCCTTTTTAATTGTTTGTTAATTTTAATGAATTTATTACATAGAAAATCCTTAACTCTTATATTTATTCGCCATTTTAGTAGTCTGTTGACATGACTAGAGTGTGACAAGTTGAATATTATTAGGATAATCACTTGGGCATATCAACTAATTAATGACCCGGAATAATTTAATTACATGCTAAATTAATTATATGCTTTTGTCTTCAATACGCAAGTCCTTTTTGTGAAAATTAAAGGCTAATTTTCACTTATTTTAGTTATTTTTTAATAATATAAGTAATATTATTTTAAATTTTTTATTTATAGTAAAAAATAAATATGTACCGAACTGAACTGTTAAAATTTAATAATTAGTGAGATTTTTTTTTTTAAATTTAGTAACAGATTATCGAACCATCCTAAAAAAATTATAAATTTTAATTTGTTATAATAAATAAATATCTCAATATTAATTTTTTATTATTATTAGATTTTCATCATATAATAAAAATTTTTATTCACCATGCACGAAACACATGTACAAGGAAATGTGTTGCCATCAGTGTCACAGTCCAACAGGACCACCATCATTAGCTTGACAGGTACACTGCCATTACTTTTTTTTTTTTTTTTTAGAGAAAATACTTTGGAAAACTTGCAAAATTCGTATGGCTGAATCAATTTGACATTTCATCCGTTAATTTGGTTTTATTCGTGTTATTCAAATATGAAATTTATTTTACACATAAATTTAGTATGGTTTTGCCCCCTGCAAAAAGTAATATTCTCAATAATGGAATATTTCAAGCACTATCAATTCTCATCCGCTATATATATATTTTTTAATAATTACATGTAATTCGGCTTTGATTGGTTCAGTTATTGAATACAGCTGATTGACAATGATATTTAATAAAATTAATTGATTTATTATTGTTATAATATAAAATTACCAATATGATATATATAATTTATTTTTATTCAAAAAATGTATTTTTATATATTGTAATAAACAAAATAATTATTTTATATAACTATATTATAATTAAGGTAATAAAATATAATCAATTAATTTAGAATCAATATTATAATAATAATATATGAACAATTTATAAATAAAATCAATTAATTTAATATAATTCATACTGAATATAATAAAAAACATATATAACAATTAAAAATCTATTATATATTCTTTAGCATTTAAAAATAAAAAATTACAAGTTTAACCATTATTTATAATTATAAATAATTTATTAAATAAAAATTAATTTTGAGAAAATAAATATTTTATAATTAATAAAATTTATAAGGGTAATATAGTCTAAATATAAAATAAAATTAAATCACCGGTCAACTATAAAGAAAAAGCTTCAAAAGAAATTTTTTTTAAACAACATCTAATTAGAATTAGAATTAACTATTGATTATGATATTTATCAAACATCCATATAGAAATGAATATATAAATGAATAAAATAGGAAATAATAATAATAATAATAATTTGTCTTATATATTTTGATATAATACATTATTACTTTATAAGATTTAAAAAATATATAATTTG
Source organism: Balakata baccata (assembly GCA_949630135.1). Taxonomy (NCBI): domain Eukaryota; kingdom Viridiplantae; phylum Streptophyta; class Magnoliopsida; order Malpighiales; family Euphorbiaceae; genus Balakata; species Balakata baccata. Next base: position 29,456 of record CATIWF010131789.1, read on the forward strand.
TCTGCTATAATTTGACATAGTACATTACTATCCTCTTATATTTGAAAATTATATAATTTATTTTCTAAAATTTTGACATATTTTACTAGTATTTTTTGTAAATTTAATTTATTAAACTAATATTTTCCAAACAAAAAAAATGTTTATTTTTATCTTTATTAATATATTATATTCCTTTTCAAACATAACGAAAGTAAAACTATAAAAAATAAATAGTATAGTTTGTATATTATATTAAACACGAGGGAGTAAATAATAAATTTTGATGATAATAACAAGGATATTTTAAATGATCGAAGCAAATTAGAAAAAAGGAAAAAGAAGACAGGCATCGGTTTTTGTTAGTGAGTGGAAGATCAAGTCGAATTTTGCTTCCTTAATAAGATAACCACAATCATTCACGAATATGATGGCTATGCTTAAGAATGGTCTTACTTTATTTTATTTTCTGTAATCGCTATATATATATTAAAAATTTGATAATTTCTTAAAAATTTAAATCAAATGCCCTAAACATCTGCTCCAATGGCACAAGGGACTGAGTTCCTTCCAAAGGTCTTGAATTTAAGATCTCAAAAAAAAAAAAAAAAAAAAAAGAATCAAATTAACACTAAAATAATATAAAGTTATTATCAAAAAAAGATAATATAAAGTTTAAAGGGTAAATTATTAATAAATTCCTGAGATTTTGTTGTATAGGTTAGTTGGTTTTTTTATTTTTTAAAATGTATTATGAAGTTTTTCAATTTTAGTTATAATATTGATATTTTTTTTACTTTTAAATGAAATACTTTGCTGGTCAATTAAAATATTATATTAGGCAACTAAAAAAATACTCTTATTTCTTTTTTTTTGATAAATTAAATATTTTGTTAATTTAAAAAATATAATATTAAAAGAAATGACAAATTTAATATTTTGGTGTCAAATTGATTATTTTAAAATTTATTGATTTTTTAAGTATTTTTTAAGATAAAAAAAGAATAAATTTAATATTTTATTTATATATAATAAAAAAATTATATAATGTATTAAATTAAATAAAAAAATATTTTATAATGTATTTAAAAAAAATAGAAAGATGAATTAATATATTCAGACAAAATCTTACCCGAGTTTAAATTATGTAGTTAAATTAATCAGAGGGCAATAAAGAAAAGGAGCAGAAATATAACTTTTACAAAAGGCACAAAATCACGAGGCTCAGACAAAAAAACACATGTACGTGAGCCATGACGACATCAAACTTTGTTCAAAGTTCATACCCACATTACTCCCATCAGTCTTATTATTTTGGGAATTCTGATTGCTTCCTTGCTCCTTCCTGTCTTTCTCTGTGCGTGTACCTGTGGTAAATTTTACAAATTGTATTCCAATTATATAATTTATAATAATTTATTATTTAAAAAATTATTTTTAATATAAAAATATTTAAATTATATAAATAGTATTTAATTTTTATTTTGTAATATAAAAATATTTCAATTTTTATTTTATAACACAAAAATACCTCAATTTTTATTTTATAACTAAATAGTACTTCTGTATTTAACTATTAATCTCTTTAATATAAATGTGATATGAAATATTTATATCAGATAAATTTTAATAAAAATAAAAATATTATTTTTATTAAAATTTATCTGAATATTTCATATCATACTTCTATTAGAGATATTAAAAAAGTATTTGAAAATACTGTTGAGTGTTTTAAAAGCAGATTTTAAATTTTTTAATTTAATTGACTAATTTTTTTAATTTTTTATGAATTTTTTTTTCAAATTTGCTTCTAGAAAAATATCTATTTATATGTGTTTATCAAAAAACGGTTTTTAAAACTAAAAAATACCAAAAATATATATATATATATATTTTTTTCTAAATACTCCATAGCTGAAAATATAATAACTATTTAACAACAAAATAAAAATTAAAATAATTTTGTATTAAAATATCTAACGAGTTGTTAGGATTACTTCATCTTCTAAATAATGTTTAAGGTACTGTCCCATTGGCGAAATTCATCCGTGTGTCTCTCCCTATAAACATCATCAGTTTTGGTAGCAGCTGTCGATATAAGCCCCGTGTTTTTTTATCAAAACTTGTCAAATATACTAAAGCTTTCACCTTTCCTGGCATTCCCGCAATAGCAGGATTTCAACAAGTAGCAAAATTTTGTGTTCCAATTCCTTTGTCAACACAAAGAACTAACTTTTTTTTTATTATTATTTTTTGTTCCAGAGAATTTTTTGTTTCGTGCAATTTAGTTTCAGGTTTGTGATCTTTCACTTTATTTTCTGCAAATATATATCAGAAAACATTAATGAGTTTTTTGAGGGATTGCAAATGTGTTCCAAATATGTTCTTCTGTCAATGAAATCTTCTTTCATCTAATTAGTTCCATGCTGATTTACATTTTTTTTCCCTTTTCTGGCTTAAACTGGCTCGTGAAGATCTCGATTTAAACATTTCTTTTTGGTTGATGGCATTTTTCTGATGGACATTTTGGTGGATTTTTTCAGCAAATGGATTTAAAAGGGAGGGTGAAGTTGGTCGTTGATTTTGTAGTATTCTGCTATATATGAATGTGAACCAGCTGTTATTAGAAGAAGGATATCTTTACTTCTACGGTTTTACCCGGATATATATAAGGTACTTTCTGCAAATTCAACATCACATTATAAACTCTTTCACTATTTCTATTTGTATCAGTGTATGCTGCGTATACGTATCTTTTTGCTAGGAAGCCTTCATTTGGCTTAACTGCATTTTTCAACTTTTTCTTTCTTTCTGCTTTATTTCTTGTAGTCACAGCAAATATTTTGTTTTTTATGCCCTAATCTTTTTTGTTTTTAGTTGCATTCTTTGGGTACTTTCTAATTTTCGTAATGCTACTTTCGATCTTGCACTGTTAATTATATTAATTACTGTTATCATCATCATCATTCTGTTGCCTTTAAAAGATCAAACGAATTTTTTTTTTACTAAATTACATAAATTGATGCCTGAACTTTTCAAATATCATGTGTTGCGTTTAGAAGTTAAAATGGATTTTTTTTTAACAAAATATATAAATTGATGCATTAACTTTTGAAGAAAAACCTCTTAGCTCCACTCAACTTATAAATTTGATGACTTGTATGCATTTAATTTATAAATTCAATAGCTTTTAGATACTTGAATTTTGTGTGCCAAGAGTTTAAGGTGTCAATTTTAGTTCTATTTTTTGTGTCCTGTCAGAAGGTTTCAATGCTTTAATTGATTTTTCTATAACAACTGTTTCATGCCATTTAGAGTTTGAAGATCAAACGAGAATAAAAGGATCATGGCGGACTTATGGAGGGTGTTTTGTGGGAAATCAGGCAGTTCAGAGATTGATGGATATTCTTACTTCGTATTGTTAAGCCAACCCACTTCATGTGCCAATCATGCCTTGATCATTTGCATGGATTTATTGCTTTTGATCATGTTTCTGTTCAATTTTATACAAAAGTCATCATCGAAAATGGATAAAATTCCTCCTCGATTTCGAGGCTTTTCAGGCTTGCAGATAGCCTCTGCCATCTTGAATGGCTGTATTGGTTTGGTGTACCTGTGCTTGGGCATATGGATTTTAGAAGAGAAATTGAGGAAAACACAAACTGCCTTGCCCTTAAACAGGTGGGTACTGCCATTGTTTCAGGGGTTCACATGGTTGTTGGTGGGGTTAACAATAAGCCTTAGAGGGAAGCATCTGCCAAGGACACCATTATGGTTGCTATCTGTCATTGTATTCTTGTTTTCTGGAATTGTATTCGCTTTATCCTTGTTTGCTGGAATTTTAGGTAATGGAATATCTGTCAAGACAGCTTTAGATTTTGTGTCTTTTCCAGGAGCAATGCTATTGTTGTTTTGTGCTTACAAGGGCTATAAACAGGGAGGCATTGATGAGAGTGAAACGGGCCTTTATGCTTCTTTAAATGGTGAAGCCAATGGCATTAGTAAAATTGATTCTGTTGTCCAAGTTACTGGATTTGCTAAAGCAGGATTTTTTAGCGGGATGTCGTTTTGGTGGTTGAATCCACTGATGAAAAAGGGTAGAGAGAAGACTCTAGAAGATGAGGATATACCAAAGTTGCGCGAAGCTGATACAACAGAAAGCTGTTATATGCTGTTCTTAGAACAACTGAGTAAGAAAAAGCAATCTGAACCATCCTCTCAACCTACACTCTTGAGAACAATCATATCATGCCACTGGAAAGAGATTCTCATTTCTGGGTTCTTTGCTATGCTAAAGATAATTACTTTATCAGCTGGTCCTCTGCTTCTTAATAGCTTCATTTTGGTTGCTGAAGGAAAGGCAGGTTTCAAATATGAAGGCTACATATTAGCCTTGTCACTTTTCATTTCAAAATGCATAGAATCCTTATCACAAAGGCAATGGTATTTCAGGTCAAGACTTATCGGTTTGAAGGTAAGGTCTTTGCTCACTGCTGCAATCTATAAGAAGCAATTGAAGTTGTCCAATGCTAGTAGGTTGATGCATTCGGGTGGTGAGATAATGAATTATGTTACTGTAGATGCTTATAGAATTGGTGAATTCCCCTTTTGGTTTCATCAGACATGGACAACGATTCTACAGCTCTGCATCTCTCTTTTCATTCTCTTCAATGCAGTGGGACTGGCAACACTTGCTGCTTTATTTGTTATTATAATCACTGTGATATGCAATGCTCCACTTGCAAAGTTACAACATAAGTTTCAATCCAAGCTTATGGTTGCACAAGATGAGAGATTAAGGGCATGTACTGAGTCTCTTGTTAACATGAAGGTGTTGAAATTATATGCATGGGAAACCCATTTCAAAAATGTAATTGAAAATTTGAGGGAAGTGGAGCAGAAATGGCTGTCAGCAGTACAATTACGAAAAGCATATAACAGCTTTCTCTTTTGGTCTTCCCCTGTTTTGGTCTCTGCTGCTACCTTCGGTGCTTGCTATTTGCTCAAAATCCCTCTTCACGCTAATAATGTTTTCACTTTTGTTGCTACTTTACGACTTGTTCAAGATCCAATTAGAACTATCCCTGATGTTATTGGAGTCGTCATTCAAGCAAATGTAGCCTTTGTACGTATTGTGAGGTTCCTTGAGGCACCAGAATTGCAGAATGGAAATATCAGGCAGAAGCAAACAGCGATCAATGAGAAGCATTGCATTTCAATTAAGTCAGCTGATTTTTCATGGGAAGAGAATTCGTCGAACTATACACTCAGAAATATAAATTTGGAAACTAGACCAGGTGAAAAAATTGCTGTTTGTGGAGAAGTTGGCTCTGGCAAATCAACACTCTTAGCAGCAATCCTTGGAGAAGTTCCAGTTACTCAGGGAACTGTAAGCACCATTGACCTTTTTATTCTTCCTATAACACTAAATATATCTCAATATTGCCATCTTCTTCACTCCTTAGCAATTTATGTTTCAAAAGGCATATATTTGTTTCTGAATTTACTTCTTTTATGAGCTAATATATCAGGTATTTACTGATTAATGATCTTGCTCCATTTTTGTGACCTGCAGATTCAGGTTCGAGGGAGGATTGCCTATGTTTCTCAAACAGCTTGGATCCAAACTGGGACAATACAGGAGAATATTTTATTTGGTTCTGCCATGGACAACCAACGATACTATGACACACTTGAGAGATGTTCATTGGTAAAGGACCTTGAGTTGCTTCCTTGTGGTGATCTTACTGAAATAGGGGAAAGAGGAGTGAATCTGAGTGGTGGTCAAAAGCAGCGAATTCAACTTGCCCGTGCCCTCTATCAGGATGCTGATATATACCTTTTGGATGATCCATTCAGTGCTGTTGATGCACATACTGCTACAAGCTTATTTAATGTAATCACAAATTCCTAATAGGAATATATATTATTAACTTCTTACTTTCTTAGCCTTCTATGAAGCTGACTTAATCTTGGCAGGAATATGTTATGGGTGCACTTTCAAGGAAGACAGTCTTACTTGTGACGCATCAAGTTGATTTCCTGCCAGCATTTGATTCTGTTATGGTTAGTATATCTCTTTAAATTTAATTTGGCCACTAAACCAAGTTCTAATCTTATCACAATTTTGTTAGTGGCAAACCTTTTCAGTGTAGTAATTATTTCATCATTTTTTTTGTTGACAGTTGATGTCAGATGGAGAAATCCTGAGAGCAGATACTTATCATCAACTGTTGGCCTCAAGCCAAGAATTTCAGGACCTTGTCAATGCTCACAAAGAGACAGCTGGTTCCGAGAGGTTGACTGGGATCAGCACTCCTCAGAAAAGGGGATCATCTGCAGTAGAGATCAAGAAGACATATGTGGAGAAGCATGTTAAAGTATCCAAAGGAGATCAACTGATCAAACAAGAAGAGAGAGAAGTAGGGGATACAGGAGTTAAACCTTACATTCAGTATCTGAGTCAGAACAAAGGATACTTATACTTCTCCCTTGCTGCTCTTTGTCATCTGACTTTTGTGATTGGTCAGATATTACAAAATTCTTGGATGGCAGCTAATGTTGACAAGCCTAACGTTAGTCCATTGCAGTTGATTTCAGTTTACCTAATTATTGGATTTACTTCAACAGTGTTCTTCTTGCTAGGTAGATCACTATCTACAGTCGTTTTGGGCCTTGAATCATCAAAGTCTCTGTTTTCACAGCTACTAAATTCCCTTTTCCGGGCTCCTATGTCATTTTATGACTCTACACCACTTGGAAGAATACTTAGTCGTGTGAGCATCTCAACTAGAAAATGCTGTTCCTTAAGAGAGATGATTTGCAACTAATATTTATTCACCTGGCACATTTATTATTTCTTATAGGTTTCGTCTGATCTGAGTATCATTGATATTGATGTTCCATTTGCTTTAGTCTTTGCTGTGGGGGCTACCATGAATACTTATGCAAACCTTGGGGTTCTAGCTGTTGTCACCTGGCAAATCCTGTTTGTCTCCATACCAATGATTTATCTAGCAATTCGTTTACAGGTAAGTTTTACAAGATTCTTTGATCAGTACGTGAGATAATATTTCTTCATCTTCATTATAACCTGTTAATGAAATAATTTACTTTTCCACCATGATTATGAGTCATTAAGGCAGCATTACCACATGCAATGTGAACGTAATATGATTTCACTAGCAATTCTCAATAGTTATAATATATTTTGTGATAATGCCAATATTCCATACTGCTCTCTAGATAAACCTCTTTCCTTCCAAATATTTGCTATCGGAGTTCCGCACCTTCTTGATAAGTAGATTGTGAAGAATATGTGTTCTCTTATCTGCAGAGGTATTACTTTGCCACAGCAAAAGAGTTGATGCGCATCAATGGTACGACCAAATCTTTGGTGGCAAATCATTTAGCTGAATCTGTAGCAGGTGCTACGACCATAAGGGCTTTTGAGCAGGAAGATCGTTTCTTTGCAAAGAATCTGTACCTCATCGACATGAATGCTAGTCCATTCTTCCACAGTTTTGCATCAAATGAGTGGTTGATTCAACGCTTAGAAACACTCAGTGCCGCGGTTCTTGCCTCTGCAGCACTCTGCATGGTTTTGCTTCCTCCTGGCTCTTTCAGCTCTGGTGAGCAAATAAAGTTTCTCATACTACACTTTCTGTTGGCTAGAAATCCATCTTTCTCTGCTGAGTATAATCTAATATTTTCTGCAATATTTCCATATGTATGAAAATTTGAAATTTCAGACTCCTGTATCTGATAGATGATAATAAGTGATTTTGTCATTGCAGGTTTCATTGGAATGGCTCTTTCTTATGGTCTTTCATTAAACATGTCCCTGGTTTTTTCAATTCAAAACCAGTGCACCATAGCAAATTATATTATTTCCGTTGAGAGGATTAATCAATACATGCATATACCAAGTGAAGCCCCTGAGGTGATAGAAGATAACCGTCCCCCACCCAATTGGCCAGCAGTGGGTAAAGTTGATCTCTGTGATTTGCAGGTACATTTTCTTCTTTTATTTGATGCTTAATTTTAGAATCTATAAAGTATATTATACTGAGAAATTTTGACTTGAAACAGATCAGATATAGGCCTGATGCACCACTGGTTCTTCGAGGGATCAGCTGCACAATTGAAGGAGGGCACAAGATTGGTATTGTTGGCCGTACTGGCAGTGGAAAGACTACTCTTATTGGAGCTCTATTTCGGCTAGTGGAGCCAGCTGGAGGAAAGATAATTGTTGATGGCATTGACATCTCGAAAATTGGTCTTCATGATCTGAGGTCACGGTTTGGTGTAATACCTCAAGATCCAACTCTTTTTAATGGGACAGTGAGATACAATTTAGACCCTTTATCTCAACATAGTGATCAAAAGATATGGGAGGTACTTTCCATTTCTTCTTTACAAGTGTTTTTTTTTTTTTTTTGTCAGCTTACTTTTCAAACACTTGGCTATACAGAAGTGACTATTTATTTGTTTACCACTCACAAACTTCTGAATTGAAAATTTTCTGCTACATTTTCTAGGTTCTCACAAAGTGCCAGCTTCGAGAGGCGGTCCACGAGAAAGAGCAAGGATTAGACTCCTTGGGTGAGTTTTTGAAAACAAAGTCACATGCTGTTATTGCACTTCTGATTATAAAATTTACTAAATGATTGACTGCTTATTACAGTTGTGGAGGACGGAGCGAACTGGAGCATGGGGCAGAGACAATTGTTTTGCTTGGGGCGTGCACTTTTGAGGAGAAGTCGGATATTGGTGCTTGATGAAGCAACTGCATCAATTGACAATGCAACTGACTTGATCTTGCAGAAAACAATTAGGTCTGAATTTGCAGATTGCACTGTGATCACAGTAGCTCACAGAATACCGACTGTGATGGATTGCACCATGGTTCTTGCTATCAGGGATGGTGAGTTCATTACCTTATCTCAACCCTAAGGACTATGCTTCAATATGGTTGTATCCTATATGGGGTTCATAAAGTATGGCTGATTTCCACTAATTTATGTCCACTCCATGTGGGGAAGAAATTTCAAAAATGTATTGATGAGACGTTTTTGCATTTCAGGAAAAATAGTAGAGTATGATGACCCTATGAAGCTAATGAAGAAGGAAAGTTCGCTGTTTGGACAGCTTGTCAAGGAATACTGGTCTCATTACAATTCTGCAGAATCACATTGAGCTGACAATCGATTGTTATATGATATAGCCCTAATACAATGTACCTCAGCAGGAAGGGCAAAGAAGTAGTAGGGGTGGAGGGTAAAGGGAGCGGAAGTTCGCATCCAATGTGTAGCTGTATTAAAGCAGAAACATTTAGTTCTAAAAGGCAATCGATTATAGATTTGGCCACATCCAATGTGTAGCTGTACTAAAGCCGGCCAATGTTTAGATCTTTATTCGGTGCAGAAAGAAAAACTGAGAATTGAAAAAAAAAAAAAATTGAACATTTACATTTTCTTGGTCTACAGGTAAAGTATCGTCTTTCATGATGTGCTAACCACAGACGAAGACAAACAGGAAAAATTGTCTCGATGTTCCCAGATTGGGCTAACCAGTCCATGCAGGAATTAGTCATAGGCCAATTTGAGCAAATTCCAAAAACAAGCTAAAACAGCATAGCTTTCGAGGAAAGACTTTACTGTGCCAAAAAATTCTGATTTCTGGATTCTTTGCTAGAACGGATGATGCATACGTAAAGAAAATCTTCTAATGGAATACAGCTTCCATCGATAGTTTAACAAACATTTTCATGTTCAAGTGCGGTGAAAGATGCTTCCAAATATACCAACATCCTGTCTACATCAGCCTTCAGTAACGCTTGTTAGGACCTGGATAGTCGATGAGCGAAAAGGAGGACAAAAATAGTAGTGGAACATTGAAGGCAAGTTTTTTCCTTCCTTTCTAGAATTTCAAAAAAAAAAAAAAAAAAGATACAATCCTGCACATTTATGCTACATCAAAGGACAATTTCCACAGATAAAAGTTTTGAACAGCCTCTCGACTCGGACAAACTCCTTCCATTGTAACTGCACATCCAGTAATAAATTGAATATGTAAAGTCAACTACATTACTGAGTTAAATCCATTGAATTAGAGAACTTAATATATCTAGCAAGTTATTTGATGCAACGGCTTCTATGATATAGTAATTAGGAAGAACTCGTAAAGATTTTCATGCTGATTACTTCTTTTCTGTTTTACTTGTTCTGACTTCTAACGCACTGATGTTACTTCATCAAAGATGGTCTAAACTCGTCCTTTCAACAGATCATGAGAAATACCAAGATTGTTAGATGCATGAGAAAATCAGTTCTAGTAATCCTTACTAAACCAATAAACCAGGTTATATTTAAGGGATTCTAATAGCCAAGGCAAAATGCCTTGTAAGTGATAGAGTTGGATAGATTCTACATGAGCATACGAAGAAAATTATACAAGGAGTGGCTTTAGTCAATGCACAAAACTGCCTGTAAAACTTTCCCAATGGAGATGTTAATGATATATTTGATTATAGGATAAATACTGCAATTCCTCAAAAGTATCTACCACATACAATAGCAGGAATTATTGCCTCTCTCTCTAAGGTCCTCCAAGAATGGCATTTTCAATATCATCCCTACTCAATGCATAGCTGAATCTCCTCTCCACGTCTTTTTCAAGATTCCCGGGTCCACTCTTTAAATACCTGCATTACAAATTACTGCTAATCAGTATACAGTAACTAAAGGTAGATGATGCCATTAATTAAAGCATTTCTTCTTTGTCCTCTAATTGCAATGGGCATTGCACAAAACAATACTGAAATGAAAAGGAAAGTCTAACAAACTATCTTCCTAATCTTAGCTTGACTTAGTGTATATATCTCTTTTCTCTGAGCTTATTTGGTAAATCTTTATTAGTTTAATTCTTAGCTTGAGCAGAATGTTCTCAATCAATCGGTCATTCTTGATAACTCAATATTCTACACATTGTTTGACCCCTAAAAATAAACCCCACTATATTTTTGTTTATATAACTACAAGAAAAGCAATGTCACAACATAATCAGTCTTAAATATTGATCTATGAACTACAATTTAGGCCTTAGCTTGGGCATTATATTCTCAACCTGTTAATCATGTAATTTGATAACTTAAAAATTCACATCATAATAGACCCAATTATACTAGCAGATATATGATTACAAAATAAGCAATCGTATTATACAATCTCAAATACTGATCTGTGAACTACGTCCTAGACGAGGACCCAAGAGCTACGCATAGCTCACTTATTTGGTCTGCAGACAGGGCATACCATTTTAGTGAACTCTGTGAATTGCTCTCAATCCACATCACTTCCACCTCTCTCTAAACGAATCAATTGCAAATCTCATGCTCTCACTTGCCATCAATTTCACCTTTTACACTTGTTGCGGGAAATTGTTCTCTCTCTTATTACATTAGGTATAAGCAGGCAAATTGTTTTTATGCATAATCATTATTTCTTTTGTATGTAAATAGCATCCATCAAGCACTCATGCGCATCCAATTTCAAGTGCAGAGCAATGTAACTGGTCGCCATCTGGCCAAGTGACCCTTTGTACAAGTCCTAAAAAGTAGTATCTGAAAAAATTGATACTCATTCTGAAACTGATTAGTCTAAATTATTCATGTATAATTGTATAATGCTGTATTTTTTTTCCTCCAGATATTTTATCAAATAAAAACTAAAATCATTCATTCAAATTGCAAAACTTGGCGCATCCCCTCAAGAATTTATTGCAAAACCATGAACATTAACCACAGCGATGGGACATGGCTCAGTGACAGCTATCAAATTATCCCGAACCAAAAACACAGAGTTGTAAAAATCAATAAGCAAAATCATATTAACCCATTAACAGAACCAGAACAGAAATCCATGAAGCTTTAAACTTTTACCTTACATAGAGATCAGTTATGTCAAGCGATAACTGGGCATGCCATTCAGGCTTTTCAATCAACCAAATGGCACGGTCGTCCTTGCTCTGGTAAAACCCTAAATCCCTAAGCCAAGCTTCAATGCAAGGCAAACTGTGAGAGTATAAAGGCTTTTTCTTGTCGGGAAGTCGCTTAAGCCACTCATCTTCTGTGGATGACAACTCCTCCTCCGCCTCGGAGGATCTAGAGGATACCACTGTCGGGGCTTTTCTTCGGAAGTGGCGAAGATGGTGGAAGCAAACAGGGTAAGATTGAGAAAAACGGGAAGGATATGAAGTGGGAAGAAGAGGTGAACTTGAAGGTAGTAAGGAATCCACAGAAGATAACAAATGATTACCGGAAAATATAGAGGCTGAAATGGTAGACATGTTCGTTTTTGTAGTTAGGTTTCATAAATTCATTTAATTTATTGGAAATTCTCACTGAAACTGGGGAACAGAAATTCAATGATTTCAGAGCGAGCGTTGCGAATCACCCCGGCAGACATTCATTATCTTCTTCTTGAGCTTGGGGGTAACTTTTTACGTTGTGAGTGACAAACATTGTTCTCTGTCCTTTGCTAAACGTGGCGTGTTTCTATTGCTGTTCGTGGAGTCCGGTTCTTTTGAAGTGGCAGTACCAGGTATGTTCAATCGTATGTAATCAACACATCATTAATTTCACTTTGATCCTTCTAATTTGTAATAGTTTCTAATCCAATCACAAATAAAATTATTCTAAAATGTAAAACAAAATCAGAAGAAATCATAAAAAGGATATATTATAGGACAAAAAAAAAAGGAAAATAAAATTCCGAAAAGGAAGATGAGGAGGACACAAAATACAAGTGAAATTAAATAAAGTTTCAAAAGTTTGAGGATCTAATTGCAGAAGAACTAAATAAAATTGGACTCACTTGAAATTTCATGTTAAGTTGGAGGATTAAGATAGACTTATCCACTCCTCTGACTACGTGTTCCAATCCTATTTGTTAATTTAATTTGTCCCGCCAAAGATATATCATTTTTACATTCCCGCCCTCTTCGTGGGAATTATATTTCAAAACGGCATCGTTTGAATTTCCATTTTCCTCTTCCTCCTCTCTTTTGCTGTTAAATGCAGCCACCAAAATCATCTGCAAATCTGAAACTTCCTATATCAAAAATCCCTTATTCTCTCTTCAATGGCGGTAATAGACTTAGTGACAGATTACAATCAAACCCAACGCGTAGTTCTCCTCATAGACCTAAACCCACTTCTCCACCTCAAAGACCCAAATCCATACCTTACCTCTCTTCTTTCCACCGCTAAAATTATTCTCTCTTTCCCTCCACTTTCCTCCTCTCTTTTCTCCTTTAAGCCCTTCTTTTCTTCGCTTTCTCCTCTTCTCTCTTCATCTAAGCTTTCCATTCCCTCATTGTCTCTTTCCTTCAACCACCCGCATTCCACCCTTGAGTCTCTCTCTCAGATTCTCAGTTCTCTCGTCTCTTCCATTGATAGAACTTCGATTTCATCTCTCTCCCCTCGGGCTTTGCACCTTGCAGCTTCCATGCGCCAGCTTGTTCATGATTACGCTTGGGATTCAGTGATCTGTGATTCACTCGCTAGTAAGTTTTCGAATTGTGACTCTTATGTTAAATCGAATTTAGTTATTTTATTTTCCCCTGCTATTAGGTCGTCTAATTGCTTGTCAGATTTCTTCGATGTGGAAACAAATGATGAATGTTTGAGAAATGTGGGTGGATTGGTTAAGAAGTTTCATTACTTCTTTGAGAGTGTAAATGATGCGTTTGTTAGTAGGGACATTCATTTTAGTTGGGTTGATGTGAAGTATGAGACGAAGTGTGGTACAGATAGAGTTAACTTTGTTCAACCTGAAATGGGATTTGGGTTTTTTGAGAGCGGAATTAGGGATTTAGGGTGGGGGTTTTCTTCAAGTGAGTCCATTATTTTGGGTTCTGCACTTGTTCCTTTTGGAATAATTTATCCACGGATTGGGATTTCGCGCAGATCTGTTAATTTGGATGGTAGTTATAAGTCAATTAACGTGCAACTGAGTCTGGAAATACTAGATGTAACTGGAAAGCCTTTAGAATGTAAGTGCTGTGGTCTACAATTGGTTAATTCTAACATGCTTTCTGGAAATACATCAAAACTCATTGATCCTAAATTTTCTAGTTTTGAACAAAAGAAAATGATCTGGGGAGAATTTAGCAGTGGAATTGTGAAACTCCATATTAAGGCAGTTCAAAAACTTGACAAGTGTGTAAAATTTGAGGGCAAACTAGCTGATCCCATTCTTGTGCGCGAACACTCTGAGGTTTCTGAGAAGGGTCAAAAGGAAAATTGCAGCAGCGAATTTTTTGAGGATAGGGTTCTTGAAATTTTGAGTATGGAAATGGGTGAAATGGTGTCAAGAAAGTCTGTACCCATTTGGAAAATTCTTTTAAGTTTTCTTTTTAGAGGAGGGTACTTGGCTTTGGTTTCTCTAGCACATAGCAGTGGTAATTCACTTACTGGAATCCTGAAGCCTTTCACAGTTTCTTCAGCCCTCCTCTCAATTGTAACGGACCAATTTGACACCAGCAGCATCATTAATGAATTTAATGGAGTAGGTTTAGGCCAATTTGTTTTAAAGACAGATACTGAGAATGGCAAATCCAAATTCGATTTGAGCCACTCCTTTGGACTTGTAGGTTCTCAATCTCGGCCTTCACCTGCAGACAAGTGTGCTGATGTCGGAGATGGTTTAAGGAAGAAAAATAAAAAGAGTTTAAATATGCTTCAGGAACTAACATGGAGTACTTTCTGTGAGGCAGCTTTGGAAAATTTTCACATAGATTTGGAAGATATTTACTTTGCTAGGGGATGCTACAAGTCCAAGAAGTTGAAATTTCTGAAATGCTGGATGAAACAAATCAAGAAATCTGGGAATTCTAGTTTGTCTGCTCCAGAAAGATCCAAGCAACAAAAAGACATCCCAAAAGAAACGGACAATAGATTAACCAAGTTGCCTCAGGAGTGTGAACAGCCAATTGCTTCATGCTCCTCAGTGGGAGAGGACTCTTTAACTGGGGCTTCTAGAATACAGGATGAAGTTGCACTTGGTTTTTGTTTAGAAACTTTGGAAAGTTTCTTCAGTAACCTTCCTCACAAAATCCAGCAAGGGCTTGAATCTGAAGAAGTAGACCTGGAATCTTTAGCAAATCGACTTGTTAACTCATCTATTTATTGGTTATACCAGAAGTATGAGAAGGAACCTGTTTCAGAGGGTCAAAACCATGTTGTAAAACATGATACTAGTATAATCGCTGTTGAGCTAACAAAACTGTTACTTAGAGATCCTAAGGACTTAGCCATTATGTGCATAAGTCGCAATGCGTCCACTCAGGCATCAAATCTGGGTGCTACTGATGTTACTTCAGAAAATATAGTTAGAAAGTATCCTCTATTTTCCTTTTTTTTTTCCTGAAGCAGTGTGTTATTTTTTTTTTCTTTCATTATTTTATCGTTTTATGAGATTCTCATTGTTGGCAATGCCAGTTTCCTTAATTTGCGCAAGATATGAATTACAGATTCTATTTCGTATGGAAATACTCCAGTCAGAGGTTGGAGCAAGTTTTGGGGAGTCCACAAAGCAAAAATTTGTGAAGCAAATATGCTTGCTGTTAGAGAACATCCAATGTCATCTGCAAGGAGGTTTTTTTGGTGATTGGAGCCTTGATAAATATGTGGGAAAGATCATAAGAAGCAGGTACTTATAGCTCTTAAAGTTCACTCTCTTTCTGCCCTGACATTGTTGTGTATGACCGCCTTATAGGAATATAGTTTCCTTTCTAGTCTACAGCGTGCTTGGTTTTTTGTTATTATTGGAGTTGATTAAAAATTGCATGTGTTTTACCAGCTGTTCCACTATTCTGTTTTATCTTTGCTGTTGTCTGAGGTCTCAGCTGTTGAAGGGAATATCTTTGCTTGTATAAGATGATATATAGACAGGATACCCGTTAGGAATTTCGATACACGGGTAGGATACCTGCTATGCATTTGTATATCACTTCGGAGCACGTTAATACAGCAGTTGAATACATTTTAGGTGCTGAGTGCTTGAGATGAATGTGGTGTCCATGCACTTAAGTTGACTAGGCTTCATTATATAATCTGTGTTATCTGTGGGACTGTGGCTATATAAATCTTTTTTCTCCCTTCCTTTTCAAGCTGTATGTGTTGAAAAGTCAGCACCGATTTTCTTTCTATTACCACAACATTCTAGAACCATCTCTATCTATTAATTAAAGTTTCATGGTTTGTTAATGCCGGTCACCTAGTTCTAGAAATGTAGAGAATATGGTATTGGTTAAGTCGGTTAAAATGTTGCCGACATTTCACACTTATAAATAGGCTTAGTGTTAAGAGTAAGTGTGTAAAATGAACAATGTGTGTGTGTGTGAGTAATGAGTGCATGTGTGTGTGTAATATGTGAGTGCAAGAGTGTGTGTCGTGAAAAGTGCTGTGTTAGTGTCCATTGTACAAAATTTCAGTTTGTAATAAGAAATAGTTTTATTTTATAATTAATTTCTTTCATTAATCTTCAACAAGTGCTATTAGAGCCAAGTTATAAGTGGTTGTCTGATAATAAGCAAGGAATATCCGTCTTTCTGCTAAACAGGGTGTATTGAACTCATAATTCATTAGATACTTTTTATGAATGTCAACTAAGTATCGTAAATAAATTGCTCCCGGCTCTTCAATCATTT
>CATIWF010131790.1:0-19749 GCA_949630135.1 Balakata baccata
AACCAAGAGGAAGGCATTGATTATGATGAAACCTTTGCCCCTATAGCAAGATTAGAAACTATATGTATTTTATTAGTATATGCATGCCATATGAATTTCAAACTTTTTCAAATGGATGTAAAAAGTGTTTTTTTAAATGGTTTTATATCAAAGGAAGTATATGTTGAGCAACTCCCCGATTTTGAAGATTATGCTTTTCTAAATCATGTCTATAAACTAACTAAGGCTTTATATGGATTAAAGCAAGCTCCTAGAGCATGATATGAAAGATTAAGCGCTTTTCTCTTAAATAATGGATTCTCAAAAGGCATGTTGACACAACTCTTTTTATTAAAAAAAACATAAGCATGACACTTTCATTGTTTAAATTTATGTTGATGATATCATCTTTGGGTCTACTAATGAGGATCTTTGCCAAGAATTTGCTAAGTGTATGACTAGAGAATTTGAAATGAGCATGATGAGAGAGCTCAAATTTTTCCTTGGACTTCAAAAAGGCAAAGATGGCATCTTCATCAACCAATTCAAGTACACCAAGGAATTAATCAAGAAATTTGGGATGGATGGATGTAAGAATGCCAAGACTCCAATGAGTATATCAATAAAATTAGATAAAGATGACAAGGGTAAAGCTATTAATGAAAAGCTTTATAAAGGTTTGATCAGTTCACTTCTTTAATTAATCGCCTCTAGACCCGATATTATGTATAGTGTATGCTTGTGTACAGGATTTCAATCATATCCTAAAGAATCACATTTGAATGCTCTTAAAAGAATTTTAAAATATCTTCATGACACTATGCATTTAGGACTATGGTATCCTAGAAACTCTTCATTTCATGTCATTGGTTTCTCAGATGCCGACTACGCCGGTAGTCTGTTGAATAGAAAAAGCACATCCATAACTTTCCACTTTATTAGTGAGTGTTTAGTTTCTTGGCATAGCAAGAAACAAGTTTCAGTTGCCTTATTCACCACCGAAGCTAAATATGTGGCGGCTGGTTGTTATTGCACTCAAGTCCTATGGATGAAGCAACAATTAAAGGATTATGGTCATGACATTGACCACATTCCAATTAAATATGATACTACAAGTGCCATAAATCTCTCTAAAAATCTCATTCAACAATCAAGAAGTAAACACATTGACATAAGATATCTCTTTTTGAGAGATCATGTTCAAAATGATGATGTAGTGTTAGATTTTATTGACACCGAAAACCAACTGGCAGATATTTTTACTAAGCCCCTAAATGATGAAAAGTTTTGTTTCATTAAAAGAGAGCTTGGTATGCTTAATGGGAACACATTGACTTGAAAAAACTTTATACCTTATTTTTGCATGTAAATTGTTGTCTATATATGCTCCTTGTTTGATGTGTATGCTGGACTTTAGGGATAGTTAACTTCCTTTCTATCCTAAAAATTCATGAAGTACCTAGAACTCCTGCTCAGAAACAGTGTCCTGCTTGGGATATTATCCCTCCCGCTCACAATATCATAGTCATCAATTTGACCATTGTAACTCTTCATCTCCCGACCGGGAAGCCATACTTTCCGGTCGGGACATTTGAATATTATTTGATCGTTGCACCTCTTCAAATGTATATGCTTGTAAAACCGCCTGTTCCCCTTGGGAATGTGTCCAAATATTAATTTTTTTTCGACCGTTGGAGGGTTCCCGGTCGGGAACCCCTTTGTCCCGATCGAGACTTACCCAATGGCAGCTTTATATAACTGCCACCAATCAAATCCATCTGCCATAACTCTCATTTAAACCCTTCAAACGGTAACATACCTCTTCAAACTTTATAAATACCCCACTATTCTCATTCTTTTCCTCACTTTTGCATCAATACTCTTTCTCTCTTCCAATTTTTCAATAACAAATCTTCAAACTCTCTCCATACTCACCCTCTCCAAATGGCACCAAAGGCTGGCACCTTAAAATCAAGAGCCTCTAAAGGCAAAGGAGTGGCTACCTCCTCCCAATTCTCCTCATTTCAAGATATCTTCAATGCCTTCTCAAGGGAAGAAAAGAAAAAATATGTCAATGCAACCGCCAAGAAATTCATGTCCAATTGTACCCTTAATGTTGATGATCTTGACTAATTGGAAGTCAAGGATGAAGTCATTGGCACCCTTGAAGAGATGGGGTGGACCACTTTTGTCATGCCCTTTGAAGATGACCATGATGAACTTGCCATTGAATTCCTCTCCACTCTTCAAGTTATTACGGATCCAAAACATTCTCTTGGCTACTATGGCCTCCAATGTCGTCTCTTTAGCCAACCACAAGAGATGATAAAGTATCAACTCGCAGATGCTTTTGGCTTCAAAAAGGAGGGCCTCATCAACACTCAAGTCATGCATCTCTCTCCTCTTGATATACTGAAAAGTATATCTCTTGAAACCCGTCTTGACAAGTGTTCAAATGCCAAGCACATCAAGACGCTTTCTCACTTCATCCTTCGTAGAATCATCATTTTCACTATCAATACAAGAAGTGAAAACAATGAGAAAGTCACCTATGAAGACCTTCTCTACCTCTATGCCATGATTCACAAACGGCCTACGGAAATGGCCCATCTTCTTCTTGATAAATTCCAATCCATAGCCTCCACTACCAAGGGCACAATTTTCTCTCCATGCCTAAATCACTTATCTTGCCAAGTATCTTCATCTCATGACAGATGAGAATTGTGTACTTCTCTCTTCATCTCGCTCTCAATATAAGAGTTTATTGGACATCCATTATCTCCTCAATTGCAAGGCAATTGGAAGACCCTTCAAGGAAGTTGAACCATTTTTCTATGCTTTTGGGGAACATAGTGCCCAAAAGGCCACTCAAGAGGCTACAAGGAAGAAGGCAAGGCTCTTCATGGGAGGAGAAGGCTCAAGTGCACTAGAGATGCCACCTCCACCACCACCACCTCCTCAACCACCACAACAACTAACCTTGCAAAGTCTTTATGACTTTCAAATGCAATCCTTCAACACCTTAAAGGATATGATGCAACACCTTTATTTAGATATTCAAAGCATGCAAGGGCAACTAAATCTAAATGTATATACTCATAGTTTTGAACAAGCCACACCAGTCGAAAGGGAGCAAGGCACTCATGAGGAAGAGAAAGGAGGTGCAGAAGAAGAGGAGGCAAGTAATGAATAAGGGGATGCATAACTTGGCATTTTTTTTACAACTTTTTATTTTTTACATGTTTTTCTTTGTAATATAGTTACCTTATTAATAAAACGGTTTCTTCTTCTCTATATCAATTTATTATTTCATTCTTTTTTATATTGATAAAGGGGGAGAAGAAAGAACATAATAACTATGCAAAAATTTAATTTTATCAACTATGATGAAGTTTTGACTTTAGCCATTCAATATGTTTTATACTTTTAAATGATGTGAAACTTTAAATACTTATGATTCAATATGTCAATTTGATTATAAAACTATCAATTTGTTATTTTTGCCTAGTTTGATTGTTAAAATCAAAAAAAGAGATATTGTTAACTTTGGAGTAATTGCTCTCTATTTTGATTTTGACAATCAAATTAAATGTTACTAACATCCTTGTTAAGTATTGTTTTGATAGTGTTTAAAGTTTCAGCATATTTGGTTATGAATTCCTCATTAAACTAGTCAAACATTTCCTAGAGATGCGTAACTCCCGACCGGGATACAAGTACAAACCAGAAAATATCATTGTCCTGACTGGGAAAATATTGCTCTTTGATGGTTCAAAGTTCTAATAGCAAAAGCAGACCGGGATAGGTGATGTCTCAACCGGGACACCTCATTTCCAGACTGGAACATGTTGGAGTCTAATCAAAAAATTCAAAAGGACGTGACCGTTGAAGAGGAGACACCACTAAAGTATGCCAAGTCATCAATAAAGTCAAAACAACCAAATCAAACTGACTTAGATTCCGACCCGGAAGTATGGTCCCGACAAAGAAGCTCTCGAAGCAAGCAGACCCAAGTTCTTGGCAATGGCATCATCGGGTAAGTCCTGACCGGAACTCCAGGACTCCCGACTAGAAAAATTGAATAGGGACTAGCTGTTGGACAGTTTAGCCAACCAGAAGATGTCACGTATCAAAATAGGCTATTTCTCGACCAGAAAAGCTATGTTCCCGACTGAGATCATTCTCTCTACAGACAACATTTAATGCACTTGTAAGAGAACATTAGAAATAATTATGACACCACTTTGTAACGACTAATTGGTAGAAAATCAGTATAAATACATTACCAAAAAGCCATTTAATACAAGCTAACAACTTTTGAAGTGTCAAAACTCTTGCAATTTAGTTTCTCAATCTCTTCATTAATTGTTTTGTATAAGAGTTCAAGTGTTAATCTCGAATGACTTGGGTTATCTTGTAATTGGGTAGTGTGAGCTAAATTATAAAGAATTGGTTGTTGTATGAGCCATAAAACACAAGAGAAATTCAGATTGAGTGTTAGCCTTGGTAAAATACCTAATTAGGAGTGAGTTAGCTAAAACTTCAAAATTGTAATCTAAGTGATTAGATTAGTGAATACTCAATCGAGATTGGAGAGAAGAGTATGGTTAATTAATACTCGAACCTCTATAAAATTCGTGCCTCAAATCTACTCAACTCTTTCAACTATCTTGTGAGTGCAAAATTTTTTTAACTTTCCACCAATTGATCCCTCTTTTTTTGTTATTGTTTGGGCATTACTTTTGTTCTTTATTAGTGAAAATTAAAGCAAAATATGTCGAATGTATACCATCTAGGTATATTTTAAGTGACTTTTCAGATTTTGGTAATTTTATTTGAGAATTTGTGATGCTTTGAATTTTGATTAAATTATATTCTTCTTCTTCTTTTTAATAATTTAATTGTTCTTATTCATTTTTTTTTGTGAAAATTGAACCAAGATATATCCCACGTATACTAAAAGTATACTAAATATATATTGTCTAAATATTTTTTTTGTGATTTTAAAATTTAGATACTATTATAATTTTAAAAAGCGCTTTTCAGTAAAATTAAAAAAAAAACTGAGTGCTCGGAAAAATATAAAAAGTTATCTTTTTTTTGAATTTTTGTCAATTTCCCACGATTTTTGTTTAATTTTTCAGAACTTTATTGGGATTCATAACTGGGCTTCGAAAGCTGATAACTTTTTTGATTTTCTTGAACTTTCTTAAACATTATACTTAATATTATGTTGATAAGAAAATTTTAAATTTTATCATTAAGAAATTTTGATTAGGACCCTCCATATTTCCCTAGTTTTATATCTTGAGCTTTTATATTTTTCTTTTTATTTTTTCACTTTCTAAAATTTATATTTTTTTTCTTTAAATTTAAGAGTAACAGGAAAATTTTTTGGTAATATTTTATTATTTCTTTTTTTTTTCTCTTTTATTCTAATATCTTTATTTCTTTCTTTTTTTTGTTTGTTACTTTCTTTTCATTTTTTAGATAGTTTTATTAATAAAAAATTAAAATAAAAAGTGAGATAAATGAGTATTATCGGAATGTACATAATTTTCATGACAAATTAAAATAGGGAGTGATTTTTTATAATATAATAGTGAATGAAATATAAAATATTGTTGGAGATGCTCTAATAATATTAATATAGTGATTAAAGGCGTAAATTCTCAGGTTTAAATTTTGAATTGAATTTTTTATAAGAAAATAAAATAATTGAACTATGTTGACTGCACTAACTATTCAGTCACATCCCATTTTTCAATCAAAGAGATCAACTGACGAGTATAATTAATTATACACAAAAGGAATATTATTAGAAATGAGCATTTAAATAAAAAGTTATTGATGAATACTTCTATCATGGTATGCCCATTAATTGAATACTTTTCCTTCATTAGAGGAAGAAATGAATTAGCATCTATAATATTGCATGACTTTTTTTTTCTAATCCTATTTATGGAATGAATTCATTAATTTTAATCATAATTAAAAGCTTGGAATCCTTGTTTCTAACTTTGAGAATTACTTAGAAACCGTCACCTAATTGTTTAGCTGAATAATCCGTCATTAAAAAAACCCATACACACATTACTGGACAAATGTTTTTGTAAACTATTCACTATCCTACAATTCAAAGGCTGTACATTAACTTGAATTTGCATTTTAACTTAGACGGTATTTGGTTCTCTAAAAATAAAAGGTGGAAATGAGAATGAGAAGGTGTAATTTCTATTATTAATGATTAGTTAGGAAAAAATTTAATGGGAATGTGAATGTGATTCTCCCATCAATGGGAATCACTAGTTCCCCTCCCCCCACTAAGAAATTAAAATTTTATTCCTATAGAAATCAAATTTAATTAACTAAATATAAATTATAATCATATTTTAAAAATTTTTCAATATATACTCTTAATTAATGTTAGAAGACATTATAAAAATATATAATTTTAATAATATTATTTTTTAATAATGATAAAATTAAAAGTGTAGTTATTTTAAATAAATAGAATTTATATATAATTTAAGTTTAAATAATTTAAGAATCTTTTCTATATTATTTTATAAAAAATATATTATCTTATTATTGATCAACAAATTTATATTTCAAAATAAATGTATTTATATAAATATGATAATTTAATCAAGCATGAACAAATTGAATTTTATTTTCATTCTCATATAAAAAATGAATCAAACAATATGTTAAAATTAATTATTTCTATTATCATTTCCCTTCATTCCTATTTTCATTCTCACTTTTGAACCAAACAGTTCTTTAATTATTTAATAACTTACAACTCATAAAAACACACTAATTTGAATTTGAGTTTGATAAATTTATTAAGGGAGTAAAGTATTGTAATCCATATATATCTGGAATTTGAATTCAAGATTTCTAATTAAAGAAAAAGAGATTCTTAAATCCCATCTCACCCATCTCATCTCACATTTTGGAGGTGGAGGTTAACATATATTGTCCTTAGCACATAACTTTATTTGCTCTTATAAATTCAACATTAAATATTAGCTTAAATGGAAAAAAGGGGAGACAGAAAAACTTAACAATGAGAAAGAGTTGAAATGTCTCCATCTAAGGGTTGATAAAAAATATTACCACTTGGACAACTTTGTGAGAAGTATTTGGTAGTTATTGTATATATTCAGTGGAGTGCTTTTATTTATTTATTTTTCTTTTCAGGTATGATTTGACTGCTTTCCTACCTAGCCTTATTTATTAAGATTTTGAGTTATACCGGACAACTCTCTATTGCAGCCATCAACATATATATATATATATATATATATATATATCTCAAAAAAAAAAACTTGTACCTACCTCTCTACAAATAGAAAAAGACAACCTTAATTCAACAGCTAGCCCAGTGTTTTCTTTATGTGTAGTATGCTTCTAAAACAGGTTTAGGCAAACATTTTCTTGTAGCCCATTTTTACAAATGTGATTCTTTTTCCAGGAATTTGATACAAAACCTTTTTTGGGTTTTCAGGTCACCACAAAGTTATGCTAATTTAAGCCTGCAGTAGTGGGAATGATTGGCTTTGCTTACCTACATCAACCTGCAATGGCAAAATGAAGCTTCTGAATCACTGTACTTAAGTGTGAAGAGCAGATGTCAGAAGATCTCATAAAACTGAAAAGAGTCAGATCTCAAAACTTGTTGGTAAGATTGAACTTTTTTTTATGCATCTGAAAGTTAAAGAAAGATTGACATTTAATGATGAAACAAAGGATGGTCTGTGTTACTTCTGTAGCATGCATCAAATGCTTTCACTTAAGACACAAGTAAATGGTAGTTTTCTTTTTGGTCTTTCAATTTTTCATAATTCCCATTACCGACAGACACTCTACATTTATTTACAAGTGCTCACTCTATGCTCTTAATGCCCCTTTCAACATGGATATGTTTGTTATCAGTGGTGTGTATGCCTTAGTGCATTTACAGCTTTTTATATATTAATTATTATATCACAATGAACATATGTATATTTTACATTCATAATAAATAAATATTCAAGTTGTTGATTATATTATGAATGCAGTAGTTAATTATACTATGAAATACACGGTCCTTTGGTTATCTACAAAGAATTTATTATCAAGTTGTTGATAATAATGAGATAAATATCTCTGGTGAAAGATAATATTAAAAATGTTCATAACCAGTATAGGACAATAAATTAGGCATTCATTGAACCTCTAGGTTATCATATAGTTTATTTTGAGGAGGAATCTCATTCTCCATGATATAATGATATCTAAATAAACTAGTGGGCTCTTAAAGAGTTAAGGGTACCGAACAGTGACGCTTGATAATAACTGCACAGATAGTGCTAGATGTCAACAGTTATTATCTTTGTAATAATATATGGGTCTTATATGACTCGAAGTCCTTTGACTTGAGGTGTCAAGACTGTCATTTCATGGATAGCTGTGGAGGTGCTCTTGCCTTATACTAGGCTATCCGCGTTTGGTAATCTGACTCGTAGTCACCACAGTTAGTCATGTAGTGTGACATGAGATTACCAATAGTAGGACTTGTTACCCTGAAGCACCCGGGCAAGATCCTAATGGAGTTGATATTTTGGTTCTGATAAAATAAATTCCTAACTAGGAGAAATATGACTTATTCAATGTAAGATTGAATTATTAATTAGATTAATAATGATAAGTCTTATTTTTTATTAGAATGCAACTTATCACTTATTAGTATGTTGACTAATAGGGTTTGACATGCTGTGACTCTAATCAATATTGAGATCATAACGAGATGACTTAATATTATGATTTAGAGGTTAAAATAATATTGGAGATTTTATCGGTAATTAAAAGGAGAATTTCGGAAGGATATTTAAAATATCCAGGTATACGAGAAATTCAAAAATTATGTCTGATATAATATTAAGGAGTTAATATTATATTTCCATTTCGATAAAATTATTGACTTTATAAGTCACACCTAAAATACAGTATTAGTCTAGTTCATATATAGACGTGTTGAGTAATTTAATTGAGAATTAAATTAGAAATGATCACTTATATTTTTAGTTAAAATTAATATTGATTAATTTCAACTATTTCTCCTATTTATAATTTTAATTAAAGTGTTAATTAAAATTATAATAATTTAATTAAGTTGTTAATTAAATTAATTGTAGCGGTATATTAAAGTAATTACCACATATAATAGAAGAAGAGAAGATTGATTCTATAATTAATGGTGGTAGCTAGAAATTAAGCAATACAATTATTATACCATCATTACATCATAAATCAAAATTAAAAAAAATAAAAATAAAAAGTCAGAAAAGGTTGTTTCACCGTCTACCAACCTCATTCAATGAGGTTGAATTTGTTATGGCCTTTGGCCAATTTTCTTTCCTCTCTTCTTTATCTTCTGTTAATCTTCTTCTTTGTTATTTTTATTTAATCTTTGTCTGGTTCTTCATTTCCTTTGAGCAAAAAATTTGTTTTTGTTCTAAAAATTTTTCTCTCTCATATGGTATGAGCATTGAAAGAAAATATTGGAAAAAAACTCCTAAAATGTTAGTAGCTAAGAAATTTACAAGATGGAGATATTTGTGATTATACATCTGGAACTAGTAAAGGAGTTTTATCAATGCAACTAAAGCTTTTGGTCTTTTTGCTTAGTTTGTGTCTTGGTGAACTTGGTAATAAAAGGTTTGTCTTAATCTTTTTATTTTCATTTTGTTCTTAAAAATTATGGGATGATATTGGTAAAATGGATTTATTCATAAATGTTACAAAATATGTTTTGTTAATAGTTATGGATAAATGCTCAAGGTTAACATGAAAATACATTTTTCATAGATTAAATGAAAAGTGTATTTTCATGTCATGCAATATTTGATTGTATATTTCGGTAAAATTAAAAATTTTTGAAATCTATAATTTTGACCAAGACCTAGAGCTTCCCTCAATCCAAATACATGTTCTGCTGCCAGCAGTAAACCTAGTAATTCTTCTGGAAACACATCCAAAAATTCATTAACTACCAGAATATCCTTAAGATTGAGACCTCCCTTTCGGGTATGAATTACATGCGCCATATAAGCTTCACATCCTTTCCTAATCATCCTTTGAGCTTTCAACATAGTAATAATATGTAGTTGCTATGGAAACAGTTTACTCTTCACTTTCACTTCCTATTGTTTAGCTATCTTAAGCTTCACATATTTAGACTTGCAATCAAATACTGGCCCATGTCTTGGGAGCCAATCCATGCCCAAAATAATATCATATTCATGGAAAGGTAACTCAATCAAATCTACAGAAAATTCTTTTCCATGTACCATTAAAGGACAATTTTGATATACTTTACTCATTCTCACACTGTGGCTTAATGGATTCACAACTTTAATTTCAAATTCTAAATCTCCTTTTATCAAATTATATTGATTATGTATATTTGTGCAAATGTATGGATGCATGGATCTATAAGTTCACAAACATCAAAGCCAAATAAATAAAATAGACCAGCTATGACATCAGTCGTTGCTTGATCTTCCTTGGCTTTCATCGCATATGCTCTCATTAGTGCTCTACTAGAACTCGGTCTATTCACCGTTTCTGAGATTGCTTGTCTAGGCCGACCCTATCTCGAGATGGCTATGTATTTGCATGTGTTGAAGTAGATCTGGCTATCTGAGTAGAAGCACTACCAGCTAACAAAGGACAATCTCTCCTCATGTGCTCTTTAGGTCCACACCTAAAACATGCATTAGTGGCATACCGACACTCTCCTCGGTGAGGCCTACCATATAAACTATATGTGGGTACAGCTTCTCCCCTTGCTTGTGTTTGAGAACTAGCCACAGCTGAAAAGGCTCTAAGTGGCTGTTCTCTCCCAAAGGATCCCATCTGTAGCTGTGAATAACTCTTCCCTACACCTCGTCCCTATGGACGGCTTAAAAAGAAACGACCCTTCTTTCCCGAAGAATGGGCCTCAGAGGTAGCCAAATATTCTTTCCATCTTCTCAATCCAGTACTCTGCCACAGTAGGATCATCATCTTTCTTTCAATAAAAATTAGTAGCATTGTATTTCCTAAGCTTCTCAATCGTGGCTTTAAGCTTAGGTGGAGGAGGCGGTGGTGGCTGTGGAGCAGGCTGTGGTATAGCTCTCACTCAAATATAGGCCATCTATCGTATAAAAGGATTCTCCTCTTGTTCTGGCTACTCAGCTGTAAGCCGTGAGGATTCAGGTGCTACATCATGCCTATGTACACTTGCAGCACTATGGTGGGAAGGAATCTTACTATCCGGGTCACTATGGCTCTCCGCCATGCTAGGGTCATGCTCTTCCGAGTTCATCGCCTATATTCCTATAAGTTGACAGAGAAGTAGCCTAAATCAGAGTAATAAAGACTTATGCATGTATGCATGATAGCCCTTTTCCCCACTTAGGTCTAGAAATGCTTAAACCTATGCTCTAATACAAACCAATTGTGATGCCCTACCTATATAACAGGACTATGCCTATTATTTCATCCGATAATAAGAACAATCCCATTATATAGATAGAATTTCACTATTTGTGCTTCTTATACTGGTTAATTACTATTCATAACATAAAGGCTTGCATATTTTTTTTTCTTTTCATATTATATCAGTATTAAATTTCAGCTCAAGGCCTCATCATTGTTCGGATCATATAGTCTTGGGCTTAGGCCCTATGCATGTACAAAATACATTTCATAACTATGTCATAATACATGCCATTATCACTATTCCCATATGCATGGACATATAAGACACAAAACATGATAAACTAGACCTACAAACTGGGTCTCAAATATCCTTTCTTGATATGGGCTCTGGTAGACTTCTTTTCCTTCAACTTCACTATCTACAAGCTCTTTGACCAGCGTGACAAAAATTCACGCTAAGCTATCTCTAACTTAGTGGTACATATAGGCATTGGGATTTTCCCATGCAATTATATAAACATAGCATAACATATATAGTGCCATGGCATCACATATCATGGCATTATATATCATGGCATATGAACATTATATCATGTTTATGAAAGCTATAGAAATGCCATATCACATTAATGTAGTGTCTGTGTTCAATTCATATTACATGCCTTTATATCTTTGCCCTCATTCATGCCATTAATCTCTTATTATTAATCATACCCGTCATGTTCAATTTCTTTTCAATAAGCAACTTTGATAATTATAGCCCAAGCCTCATTTCCCGAACTGGCTGGATACAGGGTATGAAGTAGGTGCTCCTAGTCTAGGATTAAACATTCTACTCATTCTCTATATAGGGTAATAAAGTAGGCGCTCCCAGTCCAAGGTCAAACGTCCTACATACCTACAGAGTCCTGTGTGCTCGTTCGAGCTCCCCAAGTCAAAAGACTGAGTATAATAATTGATATGAGTGCCAGGAATAGGAGCACCTAGTCCAGGGCTAGCAACCATGTTCCCCTCTCATACCTCGTAGTGATACGTATCATTTATCCGCTTTATGGTGCACCATCTATCCTAAAGTAGTCCATGGGTGGAGAAAATGGCATTTATACAAAGTGCCCCTTTGTTTCAATCTCATTCTTTCTTGTTTCCATCATATTACATATAATTCATGCATGTTCATAAATCACATTTATACTTATTAACATGTTTTCATATGTTTTTACATCTTACTATGACATTTGTGCATAATTGACATGTTTCGGACCCACCAATACATCATTTAAACATGGGTCACCTTTGATGTGAATAATGTCTTCACGACCATGACAATTTAGGCTGATGGTGAAGCCTGGTCATGAAGGCTACTGCCTCTATGTTCATGGTCATGACAAATTTCAGCATAGTTGTGACGCTGGTTATAAAAGGTCCTAACTTGTGCATATGATCAAATTTTATCAAAATTCCACTTCTAATCACTCCATAAAAATGTGTAGACATCATCCATGGTCATTAGACATCAAAACAAACATGTTACACAACTCAAATCATCCCCCAAAATGGGGTCACAACCAAGCTCATAACTCACGCGTTACACATACCTTATGCTCACTTTAACACATATGCCATTTTTATACTCATAACCATATTTATACATATTCAAACCCTCTAATTAACCTTTCTAACATTTAATCATGCCATTTCATGTCTCATATTATAAAAATATCATATTACTTAATGAAAAGGCATGCTCAACAACATCATTGCACATAATTCAACATTTATATGCATTTATCACATTTAAAAGGTAGATAACAATGCATATATGTACAAACCTCTATTAAGAGCTTGACAAAAAATCAAGTAAAGAGCTATTTACTCTCCTTGTCGATCTCCTCCCTCTTATCTTTGTCTCCCTATCATAAACAAAATGGGGTATAGAATGGTGAAAGAATAAATTGCACATATTGTTATCTATGGAAAAGTTCGTAGTCAAACCACTGACCTTTCGATCAATTGAGGGTCATGATGTGTTGCTAGATACCGCTTGTGACTTGCTCAAATTGATTATTAATTTGGGTGGCCAATATAACCGGAAACCTAATGGGTCACATGCATTGGAAGTATGAAGAATGAGTAAAATGGTCTTGGATGAGATGCAAAAATATGAGAGAATTATTTAGGGTCAAATTGTGATGGGATCACGGGAAAAAAATTTGAAAAAATTGCTTGAGGGGAGTCATAGGCCTGTGTTGGCCCATTGTTGGCCACTGGCTTGCCACAGGCTCATGGTAGGCTAGTGCCTGTATGCTAGGCAAGCCCAGTGCGCAAGCAGTATGCATTTTGGCCAATCTGGCATAATGGCCCCTAAACCTATTTTGGCAGTTTTTCTTATCCTATGGTGTTTGGAAACACCTATAAACAGTATTTTTCATCAGAAAAAACTGATGAGCCACCATAAAAATATAATAGTCAATTTTCTTAGAAATACTCTTAAAGAACATACACTATGCTAGCACATTGTGTGTCTTCAAACCATCACCCTTGTGATTTCTTTCTTCGATTTCCTCATGGATTATCATTAGTGACAATCCAAAATTGGATTGTTGTGATTTGCTACAACCCAACAAGAAGGAAATTTGAAGAATTGGTTCAAGAAATTAAAAGGTATAATTTCTAACTATTTTTAATTGAATTAGTTTTAATGGCCCAAGTAGATTTGGGTTTTGAAAATTTTTATTTTCCACAACTTTTTATGAATGTGATTCATTCTCATTCTCAAAACTTAACACTATCTACTCTCCTTGTCGATCTCCTCCCTCTTGTCTTTGTCTCCTTTTCACAAACAATACCATATATGAAATACTATGTCTATAGTAGTAGGGCAAAAATGTAAAACTAACCCATACTCCCCAAACTATGGTTATTATGCATGATTTCTACTCTATATTATGGTATCTCACTTCCAATAATCTCATAGAACACAATTACACACAAAACCTCATCACCCTTTTCCTTCAATAACCTCTCTTCTATAGATTTCCAACCAAACAACCCAATCACCTCATATAGCTTCATAATCATGTTAAAGAGATGGTTTTCATGGATTTCATGTTAAAGAGATGGTTTTCATGGATTTTCTTACCTCTTGAATATTTCTAACTATTTTTAATTGAATTAGTTTTAATGGCACAAGTAGAATTCATTAATTCGGGTTTTGAAAATTTTTATTTTCCGCTGCTTTTTATGAATGTGATTCATTCTCAAAACCTAATACTATCTACTCTCCTTGTCGATCTCCTCCCTGCTGTCTTTGTCTCTCTTTCACAACAATACCACATATGAAATACTATATCTATGGTAGTAGGGCAAAAATGTAAAACTAACCCATACTCCCCAAACTATGATCATTATGCATGAGTTCTACTCCATATCATGGTATCTCACTTCCAATAATCTCATAGAATACAATTACACACAAAAACTCATCACCCTTTTCCTTCAATAACCTCTCTTCTATAGATTTCCAACCAAACAGCCCAATCACCTCATATAGCTTCATAATCATGTTAAAGATATGGTTTTCATGGATTTTCTTACCTCTTAAAAGCATAAACTACCCTTGATCATGCAAGGAACTTATGGGCTCTCTTGCACCAACTTTCTATCTCTTACAAAAACTCACTAAAGATGATGATTTCTTCAAATCTTGCTTTGATTGTGTTCTCTCTCTTGGTTTAGTGTTAAATCACTCACAAATCCATGAAGAATCACTCACATATGGTTCTTAGGTGTCTAGGATTTGTTCTTAGGGTTTGAGGATGGAAAAGATGATGAAAAATGAAGATAAGATCGTGGAAAAAGCTTATATACAGCTCCTTTCACGGTTATGAACACATCTTTCACGGTCATAAACATCAATATTCATGGTCATGACCAAAACCTTAATGGCCATGAATGTCTACAGTAAAAATAGTTAATGCTTATCTTTGATCACGATGTTTATGGCCATGAATCTCTTCGTTCACGGGCTTAAAGGTTGATTTTTCACACTTTCTTCATTTCTTTCATCCCTCTCTTCAAACCAAAGTCAAAATTGACCAATATATCATACATATACCTCAAATATACCCTCATATACCTCATGTATACCCTCATATACCTCCAATACACCTCTCATATGGTCACTTTAAGTCACATAGTCATGCATAACAACTAACCCCTAGTTAATGAGTGTTACAATTACTACCTCTATTTTATATATGATTCTTAATAGTGGACAATGTCACCCATACAATCACCAAGATGGAGGGGATGAATTGGTGGGAAAATAAATTGTTGTACATATAAGGAAACTGAAAAGATAGAAGAGATAGAGAAACAAATTTTATAGAGGTTCAAGTGTTAACTAACCCTACTCCTCTCCCTAATTTCAATTGGATATTCACTAATTTAACCACTTACATTACAAATGGAGTTTTAGCTAGCTCACTCCAACCTAGGTGTTTTACTAAGGTTAACACTCAACCCAAATTCCCTTGTGTTTTGATGGCTCTCACAATAACCAATTCCTTGTAATTTGGCTCATACTACCCAATTACAAGATAACTCAAGTGTTTTAAGTCCAACACTTGAACCCTTACAAAAGCAATTAATTAAAGAAAGACTGAGAAAATAAATTGTAAGAGTTTTGGCACTTAGAAAGTAGTTGGATGTCTTAAATGGCCTTTTGGTAGGGTATTTATACTGATTACCTACCAATTAGCCGTTACAAATTGGTGTCATAACTCTTTCTAACGTTCTCTTACAAATGCATTTAATGCTTTCTGCAAAGAGGGTTTCTCAGTTAGGAACATGGCTTTTCCGCTCGGGAAATCACCTATTTTGACACGTGGCATCCTCTGGTTAGTTGAACTCTCCAACAACTAGTTCCTATATGAATTTCCCGGTTGGGACTTGCCTGACGATACCATACTTAGGTCTTGGGTTTGCAGGCTTTAAGTGCTTCCAGATCAAGACCATACTTTCTCGGTCAAGACATTAGTTAGTTTGACTAGGTTATTTTGACTTCCAAATGATGTGGCACACTTTGGAGGAGTCTCTTCTTCAACGGTCATGTTTTTTTGAATTTTCTAATCGAACTATAACACGTTTCGATCTAGAAATGGTATGTCTCGGTTAGGACATGGCCTGTCCCGGTCTGCTTTGGCTTCTGAAACTTTGGAAGAATCAGAAGACAATATTTTTTGGTCTGGAAATGTATTTTTCGATATGTACTCTTGTCCCAGTCAGGAGATCAGTGTCTCGGCTAGGAGTTTCATGTCTTTAGGAAATACATAACTTGTTCAATGAGAAACTCATAACCAAATGTGCTGAAACTTTGAACACTATCAAAACGATACTCAAAGAAGTTGTTAGTGACATTTAATTTGATTGTTAAGATTAAAATAAAGAGCAATCACCCCAAGGTTAATAATCTCCTTCTTTTTTATTTTGACTATCAAAGTAGGCAAAAATAACAAATTGATAGTGCTTTTATCAAATTATCATACTGGATAATAAGCATGCAAAGTTTCATATCATTTAAAGGCAGAAAACGTATTGAATAACATAAGTCAAATAAGATTGTTAAAGTCAACAGAATTGACTATGTTATCGATTCAAAAAATAAGGTTAATTTTTGCATAGTTGTAATGTTCTTTCTTCTCCCCTTTTGTCAATATAAAAAATAATGGATGCATATAAAAAAAAAAGAAACAATCACCAAGGAGTGTAAGAAATAAACATATTATTGAAGAATAGAAATGTGTTACATAAAAAGAGAATGTGTGATCTAAACATGATATAACCACAAATCTAAATACTTAGCCTAAAAAATGAAAGACAAGGTAGAAAAGTAGACTAAGTTATGTATCTCCTTCTTTATCACTTGCCTCTTCTTCCTCTTCACCACCCTTTTCTTCTTCATGAATGCCTTGCTCCCTTTCAAATGGTGGGGCTTGTTCAAAGCTATGAGTGCATACATCAAGATTGAGTTGCCCTTGCATGCTTTGAATATCCAAATGAAGGTTTTGCATCATATCCCTTATAGTGTTGAAGAATAGCATTTGGAAGTCATAAAGACTTTGCAAGGTGATTTGTTGTGATTGAGAAAGTGGTGATGGAGGCATTTCCAGTGCACTTGACCCTTTTCCTCCTATAGAGAGCCTTGCGAGCTTCCTTATAGCCTATTGAGTTGCCTTTTGGGCTCCATGCTCTCCAAAAACATAGAAAAAAGTGTCAGCCTCTTTGAACGGCCTTGCAATTAAGGAGATATTGGATGTCCCAGAAACTCTCATAGTGAGAGCAAGATAAAGAGAAAAGAGCATAGTTTTCATTTGTCATGAGATGAAGATACCTTGCAAGATAAGTGATTTATGCATGAAGAGAGATGACTCCTTTCATAGTGGAGGCCATAGATTGAAATTTATCAAGAAGAAGATGGGCCATATTAGTAGGTCTTTAGTGAATCATGGCAATAAGATAGAGAAGGTCTTCATGGGTGACTTTCTCGTTAGTTTCACTTCTTGCATTGATAGTAAAAGTGATGATACGGTGAAGAATGAAGTGAGAAAGCGTCTTGATGTGTTTAGCATTTGATTTTTTGTCAAGATGAGTTTCAAGAGAAATGTTTTTCCACACATTAAGGGGAGAAAGATGCATGGCTTGAGTATTGATAAGGCCTACCTTTTTGAAGCTAAAAGCATCTACAAGTTGATGCTTTGTCATCTCTTGTGGTTGGCCAAAGAGACGAAATTGAATGTCGTAATAGCCAAGAGGGTGCTTTGGGTCTTTAATCACTTGAAGAGTGGAGAGGAATTCGATGGTGAGTCCATCATGGCCATCTTCAAGGGGTATGATGAAATTTGTCCACCCCATTTCTTCAAGAGTGCTAATTACTTCATCTTTTGACACCCAATTTATCAAGATCATCAAGATTGAGGGTACGGTTTGATATGAACTTCTTGGTGGTGATGTTGGCATACCACTTCTTCTCCTCCTTTGAGAAGGCATTGAAGATATCATTAAAGAAAGAGATATTGGAAGAAGAGGCCACTCCTTTGCATTTGGAGGCTCTTGATTTTGAAGTATCAGTTTTTGGTGCCATTAGAGAGGGTGAGTAGAGAGAGAGTTTGAAGATTTTGAGTATAGAGAGAAAACATTTGAGAAAGAGAGTTTTGATGCAAAAATGAGGAAAAAAAAGAGAATAGTGGGGTATTTATAGAGTTTGAAGAGGCATGTTACCGTTTGAAGTATTTTAATGGGAGTTATGGTAAATGGATTTGATTTGTGGCAGTTACAAAAGGCTGCCATTGATGCAGTCCCAATCGGAACTGGGCGGTTCCTGACTAGGAACCTTCCAATGGTAAAAAAAAATTTGAATTGTTGGATGCTGTCCTAAGGGGGACAGGTAGCTTCCTGAGCATACACATTTAAAGAGGTGCAACGGTTGGATTATTTTTAAATGTCCCAATCGGGAAATGGGTTTTCCTAAGGGAAAATGATGAATTACAATGGTCAATTCAAAGACCAAGAAGTCGCGAGCGGGAGGGATAATGTCTCAAGCGGGAAAGTTATTTCCCGAGTAGGAGTTATAGGTACTTAGAGGAAAGAAAGGAAATATGACTAAAGTACCCTAGTGTGGCAAACCATAGATTATGATCATGAATGATTTTTGATAAATTGAAATTCTCAACCTATTAAATTGAAATTTAATAGACTTAAAATATCAACTTATGTATGCAAAAGTTCATAAATCAAACAAGAAGCATAACATCCACATCAATCAAGTAAAGAGCATATAATTCATATAAACATGTTTATGCATATAAAAGCATCATTTAAAGTTTTCTCAAAATAATGTGCTCCTATCAAGCATACCAAGCTCTCTTTTTATAAAGCAAAACCTTTCATCATTTAGAGGCTTGGTAAAAATATATGCCAATTGGTTATTAGTGTTAATAAAATCTAACACCGCATCAGCATTTTGAACATGATCTCTTAAAAAATGATGTCTTATATAAATATGTTTACTTCTAGAATGTTGAATGGGATTTTTTGAGAGATTTATTGCACTAGTTGAAGGGTTTTGATCATGTATCACATACATATTACGCAGCGGAAAATAAAAATTTTCAAAACCCGAATCAAAAGATTTTCATGTGCCAATTAAAACTAATTTAACCAAAGAAAATTCAGAATTTATACCTTTATAATTTCTTGATTTTTCTTCAACTTCTCACCTTGTTGGGTTGTAGCAAACCA